>PVHX01000158.1:107566-398915 GCA_004024805.1 Geosciurus inauris
GAGAAGAAGGGGGTAGGAGGAGAAAGAGGAGGAGAAGGAAGAGAGAAGTAAGGAAGAGAAAGGAGAGGAGGAGGAGGAAGAGGAGGAGGAGCAGGAGGAAAGGCGCAGCTGAGCGGTGGCCTGTGCACTACATCCTGTGGACTCTTGTGATCAGAATGATGCTCAGGTCACATGAGTCTGCAAGCTGATGGGAATTAATGCCAAAACTCACACCTGTGTCTTCTGTATGCTATTTCACTGCTGATAGTAAGGATACAGCAGCAAATCTGACTTCTTAGAATGTGTGTTCAGTTTCCTCCAGGTGGTCAGGAAACAGGGCGAGCCACCTATACATCTTGACTCACCTGCCTCCTTCCGAGTGCCTATGAGGGACGGGGACATGCACTGAGGACAGCTGTGCCAGACCCACATGTACCACCTGACTGTGGCATGTTCTGCAGGGAAGTGAGGGGCCACAGCTGGGTGACCTGCTGCGGTGACCACATGTCTGGCACACAACACAGGCTGGGGAAATGTGCCTGCTGTGGACTGAATGTTTGTCTCCTGAAAGTCACATACCTCTCAGGGCCTGGCATTAGGAGGGAGCCTTCGGCACCTGGCTAGCCACAAGGGTGGAGCACTCATGAATGGATTAGTGTCCTTAGCAGACACTGCAGGGATCAGAGTTCCCTTTCCCCCCATGAAGGTGCAGCTAGAATACCCCTTGGTCTTGGACTTTCAGCCTCTGGCATGGTTAGACATATATGCAGTCAGTGGAAATCTGTCATCGTGGCTTGAAGTGATCAAGACAACACCTGCTGGGCTCTTCAGCAGAGGACATTTCTTATTTCCTTTCTTAAATCCCAAGCATTGTTCACTGACAGCTCTGCATGCTGCTGTTCCTCAATGGAGGATCTTGACCATCCTGCTAGCCACAGGCCGGACGACTCCACCAAGGCCAGCAGCAGCCCCTCCTGGTCAGAGAGAGGCTTTGCTCCTATGTTGTGCTCGTGGTGTGGAAAGGCACGACAACAGCGATTCACTCACAACAGGGCCTGGACACTGAGCTGATGCCAGAGGCCAGGGCGTGAACCCTCTCGCTCATCGCTTGCTCACACTAGTACACGGGCGCAGCCAGCATGGATTTTTGATGGTTATTGAGAATGTGATTTCTTCTACACTGGGCTTTCATGGTGGCATTTTTGTTGTATTCTGACCATATTGTGGTGGCTGCAGAAAAGAAAGAGGGATGTCCAGGGTGTAACCGAGCAGAGCCAATGGGCATGCTGGGTGTGCGTGAGCAGGGTCGGGGCTGGGGTGCTGCACGGGCGGTGGGGGCCACCAGACGATGCTGCCACGTGACAGCAGCATGTCTGATGAGCAAGCCTGGGTTACGTTTGGTGGTGTCCCAGTGACTGAAGGGGACAGGCAATATAAAAGCACAGCGTCTCTGTGTAGGAAAGAAGCTTGGATGGGGATGAAGTAGGAATGTTTTCTATGAGGCCCGTGGCAATGACCTAGAGGCCATTCTCTGCCCGTCCACAGTGCCACCTGTATTTCTCTGGATGAGATACAAAGTCTATCCACCAGGACAAACTCCTATCTCTCCTCAAAGTGCACCCACTGCTCCAGGGTCAGGGACCATCATGTAGGTTTCATGGTGCCTGCCTCTCTATGCAGCAGGTGCGAATGGATGATGAGAGGCCATGCACCTGGGCGCCCAGGCCATGTCCCTGGGCGGGGGACTGAAGGACGGGAAGCAGCAGTTCCTGGGCACTGAATGAACGCTAAGGCTTCTCATGTCACCACTTACACTCTGCCCAGATGCAGGGAGCCTGTGGGCCAATCCTACTCGACAGGAGAGAGCAGAGGTCAGAGAAGTTAAGTACCTTGCCCACGTGCAGGAGGTGATGATGTGGGCTCAGTTCTGCTCTCCAAAAGGTAAGTACATGGGATCTTTGGAAATAGGGTCTTTGCAGGCACGGTCAAGTTCCTATGAGAACAGTAGGGTGGGTGGTTCAATATGACTCAGGTCCTTAAAGAGGAAAGCACCTTGTGAGGCACCAGCACAACACCAAGCTATAGCAGCAGGAGGTGAAGAGATGCAGCTGCAGAGGAGGACCGAGGCCTGAGGCCACCACCGGGAGTTGGAAGGGGTGAGCAAGCGCTATACTCACTCTTAGAGGGAGCAGGGTCCTGCCTGTTTTTAGCCTCTGGCCTCCAAAAGTATGAATGAATTTCTCTGTTTAGGCTGTAGTCCGCGGTACTGTGTTACAGCAGCATCAGCAAATGGACATGTAACGGAGGCTGAACTGGAATTTGAACCCAGGGCAACTGGACTCCAGGCAGTCCCTCCACCCTGCTGCCACAGCTGAGGTGAGAACAACCCGCCATGCACCCAGACGGGTCTCAAGTGCAAGAGGAGAGCAACATGCAGAACTGGGCAAGGGACAGCGCTAGCCATCACTGTACTGTGAGTGTCGCCATGAGGGCCCTGAGTGTGCTGGCCTCTGGGCCACTGGGCCTCTTTAACAGTGGGCTCACGGGGATGCAGACTCATTCATCCTCGGGAGCATCCAGCATCCCCACCCCTCAGCCAGTTACAAGGTGAAATGCGAGCACTCAAGTGACCTCTTTATTCTCTCTGATAATTGTCTCATTTGGGAGCTTTGTTAATTATAGCCAAGAATTTATGTAATTCAAGTATCTGAATATAGTGTTAACAAGTCAGAATGAAAAACCTTGCACTTGCTGCTCTTTTCTCACTTTATATTGTTCTTTTGACACTTGAATTGGCATCATTCTGACAGTCCCACTGAAAAGACAAAAACATCGTCTTAGGCAGGGCGACATACCCTGGTTCAGCGAGACTTCGGTAACCGGGTCTTTGGGACGTGACTGCCATCCACAGGTGCTGTTCCTGGCATGGAAGAACAAGAGTCTGTTCTACCACTGAGCTGAGATGTGACCACCCAAGAACTTCAATCTGAGACTGAGGTCATGAAAAGCCTGCAGTACCAACTGAGTCCTGGGCAAAGAACAACTGCAGATGGGGCTTGGGGTGCTCATCCCCCACACCCTCCACCTCTGTTGTCCCATAACCACGACACTGGGTCCACTGGAGACCCCTATTCTCAGGCTTCCCCCTTTCCTCCACCTTAGAGGAACCAACTGATTATAAAAGGTAAGAATCAAGTCCAGCCACTGGCTCCTCTCGTCTCAGCCTGGTTTAGAACAAGGGGAACGACAGCCATCTTGCTCCACCTCGAGAATTGGGTCCCAGGGGCCCCTGCATTCCAGCTCAGTCAGTCAGTTCACCAGTACTGACTAAGCACAGAGTGCATGCTGGGAACTCTTCCAAGCATGGAGAATGTATGAGGAACAAAACCAGTTAAGTCCTTACAGTCTATCATCAAGAGGGAACCAAAAATTAGGGAAGGAAGTGTGTCAGATATGATGTGAAAGATTCAGAGCAAGGAAGCCAGCAAGCTCCTACTGTGAGCAGATCCCTGACGGGAAGGAAGCTGCGGCCTCTCCAGGCTGAGGGAACAGGAGGTCCAGAGGCTCCGAGGGAGCACCCTTCATGCCTGCCCAAGAACACCAAAGAGGCCAGTGTGGCTGGAGAAGCGAGAAGAAAGGTGTAGGAGGTGAGCTCAGACAGAGAACACACGGGAAGGCGGGTGGGCAGTACTGGGCTTTGACTCTGAGTGCTGCACACAAGCAGGCAGAGGTGGAGCCATATGACCTGGCACTCGGCACCGTGGAGTGGCCAGGCTGAGGGCGGGTTGTAGCAGGGCGCCGGGCAGCCAGGGAAACCACTGCAGACCCGTCCCAAGCTTGGGCGAGAGACACAGAACAAGGGCGGCGGCAGTGCAGGGGCAGGGACCAGTGGGACGGAGCACAGGCGGTCTGGACCTACAGGATTTTCTGATGGACCAAATGGCGGGAGGTTAAAGGAAGAGAAGATGAAACCAAGAGGCTGGCGTATGGTTTTAGCATTTACTGAGATGGAGTAGACCAATGCTCCGCGAGTGGAAGGGAAGCGCCAGTGGGAACCCAGGAGGAGAGATTCAGGCACAATGGCAGGAGCCAAGGACCAAACGTCAGCCAATGCCCCAGACCAGACATGGTCTCCTTCGTCACTGGTTACCAAGCCGAGGGTGGTTTCTTCACTGCCATGATCTTTCAATGACTGGACAGGCTGGCACTGCCTGTTTAGAAAACCAAGTTCACTTCTTTTAAGGTGTACTAGGCGTCCTTGTGGAACTCAAGCCTGAAGGCGTGTGGGAGGCTTCAGGTACCTCCCTTTTCTTGTGAATGTGTCTCTGCCTACTTCTCACTACCCCCTCTTCCTGTCACTCTGCACCCTCAGTTGCTGAGCTGTAGTAAGTGTGGGCTTCAAAGTTCCTGAAAACGCCTCAGCATGGGCTCTATTCACAGAGTACTTTCCAGAGGGTGAAAACCCAGTGCCCTCGCAACATCAGGAGTGGGATGACAAAAATAAAAGGCATCGTGCCATCTTACAAAATCCTCAGTGAAAAACACACACCAGGTGCATTCACCTTGAGGTCCCTGATTCAAGAGGGCAAGACCAACGGAAGGCACAGAGAGAAGCGAGCAGCGACGGAGAGGTGTGCAGTAGGACCTCAGGAAAACGATGAGATAGATGTTTCTCCTGTCAAGAGTCCTTCTTTCAGACAATGAATGGCTTTGACATCCTATTCCATGGAGCTGGAGATAAAAATGAGCTTATGCAGAGAGCACAGAGTTCAGGTCAAACATAATGACCACTAATTGATGATTTTAACAGGACAACCTGGAAGTAGTAGAGTCATTTTCTTAGAAAATGCAAGGTACATAAATGAAACATTTTTTAGTATCAGACAATTCCTCTGAATTTGTTTCTGTTTGCTGAATATTGACTTTATCGCTTCATTTTTAAAGAAAATTCTGTGATTTTGGTATCCTGAAACCCCTTAAGCATTTAATTCTCTCAAGAAATATTTATTGAGAACCTCTTAGGAGCAAAGCACTCTTCCTGGAAATGCCTAGATCCCTGAGGTGCGTGAAGTGATGTTCTAGCCCCCTGCACGCACTCCAAGGTAAAGCATGGCTTGCTGTAGCCGAAATCATACTTTAGAAAAGATGAGGCCGCTTATTTCAGGACCGTATGGTATTCATCTTATTACGGCCATATTTTAACTACTTCATTGTGGAACACAAAATGTTCAGGGAAAACCAGTTACCTTTCATCCTCCAGAAATAGATGGAATGTTCTAGGAGCCACCTGTTGGAGGACTGATGGAGAGGACAAGAGGGAAGCAGAGCAGAGCAGGGAGGGTGGGCAGGGGCAGCCCTGGGACAGCAGAGTCGAGCTGTGGTCGGCAGTGCTGAGCGCTGTAGGGATTAAAGGGCATCTGCAAGGACAGGAACAGAGGGGTCCGGTGATTGGAGGGTCACTCCTGACCCTGGAGAAACACATCACCATGCAGGGCATCGAGGCCTTGGCAGATGGTGAGTGAGCCACGCGCTCGGCTCCAGTGGTTCACGATGTAAGTGAAAGAACACCTCGACAGTTGGAGGGGAAGCGAAATGGTCAGTGTTGGCGGGATGTTCTGCCCTGCAAGGGCAGTGAAAGCTGCCAGAGCTTATGGGCAGTGTTTGTAGAAGGACAAGCCCTACATTCCACTCACAGGTTTGTATATTTCATTTTAGGAAGAGGGTGTACTTTCTTCTAGAACCTCTCCCTTGATATTTTCCCTGGAGCACAGCATGGTGTCTGTACCTGCCAAGGACACCCAAACCTGGCAGTCTGGCCACAGCTTAAGAGGAACGCATTCCACCCAGCCCAGGAGCCTCCTGGCCTGTTGTGTTGCTCTCTCTGTTCCTGCTTCCTCAGTAAACAGCACAGGTGCAGAAGGGGGTTTTCTAGCTGATTCCCAGCATTGGCTGAGTGGTGGGATGCCCGTACAGCTGCCTACCCACAGGACTGACGTGCACCGAGAAAGCTGGGAGAAGGATGAAGACAGGGTGCACAGGGCTGGAGAGACAGCTAAGACCAGTCTCACGAGGAGGCTGGGGCTCAAATCACAAGCAGGGATGAATCAGAGAAAGAGAAGGATGTGCAACTCTTTAAAAAAAAAAAAAAGATGTGAAAGCAAATCCACAAGTTGTCAAGAATTGTCTGGTTCACAGAAGGGTCTTCTGTGTCCTAATGGCGCACGTGGTCTCTCCTTCCCGTGACTCTGTTCAGCCCCCCATTGGCCACTGCAGTTTAGTTCAGGCTGACTGTGCCGCCTGGATTCTCCTCACACTTCATGCAGCTGGAGCTGCGCTGCTCAGCTCACGAGGGAGGCTGTCAGGAGCGCCTGTCCAGCTTCCCTGCTTGCCTCCTGCCACCTGCCCACAGGGTGAATCATCCACTCCTGTACCTCCTGTGTGCACGCCACGCCCTGTGCCTGGAGCTTCTCCACCAACAGGTCCACGCACTGCCCGTCTCCTGCCGCAGGGCCGGGGCCCTTCCCGTGTGTTCACAGGAGTGATGAAAGAGGACACCAGCTGCACTTGCACTGGCGGTGAGCCTCCTGGAACATTCAGGCTAGAACTTGGCCTCGAGTTTATTTTCACACCTGCCAGGATCCACATGAGTCTCCTGAGTTCCCACGAGGGTCCACACAGAGCCGCACCAAGGGAAGACGTCTGGGTGTTGCTACTCTGCCCAACCCAGAGTAGCAACAGGGTCAAGCTTATGCAGTGGGGTCAAGATTGACTTCCCCTCTCCTTCCACATTCGGGGGCAGGTGGCGTCACCCCATAGAAGCATGGCTGGACCATTTCCATGGCCTTGACATCCTCAGCACCCTCGAGGAGCGGGGCCTCCTGCAGCAGTGAAGGGCAGGGTGAATGGGGAGGATGACAGCGGTCTCTCCAGGTCTTGGAACAGATGCTGTGGGTAGGTGGTGGTGTGTGGCAGCAGGTCAGTGAGGGAAGAGCCAGCCCTGGAAATCACCTGCAGCCCAGGCTCTTCTGTGGGCTCTGGGAGACGGGCGTGGGCAGGGACTTCCCTGGAGTGGAAAGCGGGTGGGGGGGAAGGAATCAAAGGAAGATGTGTGAAGGGGCTCAGGTCCAGGTATGGCGGTAGGTCTTCCCCTAGGAACCCTGAATTCTCCCGGCAGCCCCAGGATGAATGTAAAGAGGCGATATCCACCGCAGAGCTGTCCAACTATGGGGCCCCGAGTCAGACACGGCTCCTACTTAATGGGATGCAGAGTGGAAACAGAATCTGCCCTCTTCACCTGTGTCCTCAAAAGAACAAAGGCAGCCGGCGCAGAGAATCGTGTCTAAGTAAGGAAGGTAGGAGGACAGTGGAGAAGGAGTGTCCCAGTGTCCCCTTACCTCCTCCATGCCTGCCATTGCTTCCGTCGCAAGTCTTGGACATCAAGGCCACTCATTCACATGCTTCTCTGGCCCCACCCCGAGTGTGGAGGTCATTGCTGATGCTGTTGTTTCAATGCTGTGTTTGTCAAGTCTTATCTGTTCGGACTTGCAAGCAGCACACAAAATGAGGCTCGACTCGGCTCCCACAACACTGCTGGTGGAAGCCCAGAGGAAGGAAGGAGCTGCGTGGAGGAGGCAGCACTGCCTCTGGGGCCACTCCTGCACCGGCCAGAGCCCTTGGCAGAGTCACCAGCATCACCTGGAAACTGCCCTGGCGATTCTGCGGCCCCCACCTGGGTGCTCCCTCCTCAGGTGCTGGGTTCTTTCACCATCGTGGCTACCGACGCCCTGACCAGCTGCAGCATGTGCCGGGGCCGCACCGGGAGGCGGTGGGTGTGGGTGGCCACAACCTGCAGGCCTCCACCTCTACCATCTCCATGTCCTCCCACGCATCTCCATCCAGACCCTGTGGCAAAGCAAGCTGCCCAGAGATTCTCCTCAATCCTGTGGCCTTCATTCCTGCACTTCATGTCATTATGCCGGGGTCTCCCATCCCACACAATATGGCAGATGAATAATAAAAAAGAGCTAAGTTGTACTGCAGCTCCTGGGATCAGGCAATACCAGCGTGCAGATAATAAGTGAATCCAGCATCTGTGAGGAATTTACATGACAATGCTCTCCTGGTCTCCTACTGAGAGCCGGCCCAGCCACTTCATCTTAATTGTGCAGTATAACAACATTCTATTTATTCAATAAATGGATGAAAGTGAAACTAAATTAGAACTGTCTCAGCTGGAATGTGCACTGAGTGCCTTTCCCCAGCGGCCTCCCAACACATCTATTTTGTTCTCCAGGTTTGTCCTTCTGATACAGCCCTAAGCTATTTTTGCACCCGGAAAACCCATGGGTGACACATAGTATCCAGAGCCCTCCACCATGGAGCTCAGAAACTGTGCCCCTGGGGGATGCGGATGTGGTGGAGCTGAAATAATGGCCACAGTGCGGGAGCCAGGCCTGCTGCCTCCCGAGCCTGCTGCACACACCCGAGCACAGCCAGTTCCGTACATGCAAATTGACGGGCTTTATTTCCTCAGCCAGCGTGCACTCCATGATTTACTGGCTGAACCAGAGCTTGTATTTATCAGGTACAAGAACAGCTTGTTCAGTTAAACCGAGAGGAACAGATGCTCATTTGTTGTTTAAGCCCAAATAAGAGACCTCTTGAAGCTTGTGACTGAGGTGAGATCATCCCGCACGCAAGGCAATTTGCTCCTTAATCAGGCACTGGTCAGGGCCACGCTGACCTCCTGTTTGTGCACAGGAACAGAAAGCGAGAACAGGTAGCGCTCCTCTGGCAGCAGAGGTTGTCCTGCTGTTCCCTCTCCCTCCAGAGCAGAGAAGGCCCTTCTCGAAAATGGCCGAGAGCTGTGTGGAGCTCAGGGGCACCGCAGCACCACAGCACTGAGGTTGTTTACCCAACGCATGCCTCCTGCAGAGAGGAGCATGTGAGTGTCCTGCTCACCGGTTCACTGCCACCACCATCGGCCAACAAATCACAGACAAGTTCAGAAGGAAATTACAATGGTCTGCGAGCCAGTGGGCGGGCACAAAAACTAGAGACCAGTGGGCGGGCACAAAAACTAGAGACCGCTGCTCCAGGAGTAGCCACTCTTTCCTTTGGACATCCACTTTTGAAACCGTGTGACTGACAGGGGTTGAGTCAAGATTAGGTTTGGCTCTGAACTTAATTACATTTGCTAATTTTGGGAAGTATTAATTTTAAAATACAGCCAATTGATAACTTATAAAGACAGAATAAACACTAGTATAGTGAGCAATTAAACATTAGTGGCAGTGAATGTTCCTGTCAGTTGACTGGGTCATGTCACATTGAGACCAGGAATGCAGTTGACATGCAGATTTTAGGATCACATCATCATGATAAGTTTAACATAAAGAGTGCAATTGCTTTCCTGTGAGACACTATAAATACTGATATGTTACTTTTGCTCCAAGAAGCTTGGGTGATAGGAGGGATAATTTGCTCCATTAAGAATTACAATCTAGGATATTTATATTTTGAGGAAAAAAATAACTTGTGCATCTAGTGCAGATATTAAATCTTGATTACTCATTTTCACTGTTTGTAAATACTGTCCGGGGAGGTCCAAGTGACAAAAGATGCAGACTATTCACCATATCCTGGAAAACTAAATGTATTATTATTCACTGATAGGCCGCTGGCTTCAGGGAAAGTCTTAACTCAAAAAATGACACAATTAAAATAGGCATTAATGAGGACCCTAAAGGAATTAGCACACAGGAAGTGCTGTCCCTTAAGCTCATTAGCATACGGTGTGACTTTGGACTGGTGCACTCCTAGGAGTCCGGCTCCCTCTTGCTCCTGCTTCCACCTAAGTTCTGATCATCACCTGTTAACACCAGCACAGAAGCCATGCTGCTGGGCAGGAGAGACAGCACGGAACAAGAGATCTCTGGGAAGGGACACATTCTCTGGAGGTGTGAGGTTCCACTGCTTTTGAGTGGGCTGTTCTACAGCTCCTTGGCATAGCCCATCAGCTGTGGAAAACAGGATGGGACCCACGGTCCCTGCCTGAAGCGAGGCACACCACGCTTGTAGTGGGCAGCGTACATTTTGTTACCAGAGATTAAAAATCTTTAAAGCCAGATTTTCATTTGAACTGGCTTGCACATCTTATTGACTCCCCTTCACGCAAGGAGCTAAACGAAACACAGGACCATGTCCTAGTGACAAAGCATGGTCTGGCCCTAATGTCACATGCCAGGCTGAGAAACGACAGAGCCATCGCCCTCAGGAGTTTGCGCACAGTTTCTGTGACAGCCACACAGTGATGATTTTAGGCCTCATGGGCCTCATGGTTTGTGTGGAAATACTCACCCCTGCCTTTGAAACAGGGAAGGAGCCACAGAGGGAACAGGAACGCAGAGGGGTGGGTGTGTACCAGTGAAACCCATTCAAAACACTGGCTTCCGGCTGGATTGGGCCTGTGGGCCAAAACTGGCCTATTCCTGATCCATCACGTGGTTTTACATGTCTGATGCCTGGAGCTACTGGACCACGTCTCAGCTTTGTACCGTAAGGAGCAGGCCCTGCCTTTGCTCCTGCTCCAAGTCGCCCTTCCTCTGATGCCTGGTGATCTGCTCACTTCACTTCTGCTCCTGCTCCTGCAGCAGCCTGGACCCCTGTGTCTTACGCATTCTCTCCTTGGAATTCCTGTACAATATTTATCCATGTAAACAATAAAGCCTTCATGTGAAGCTGAGACACACGTTCTCAAAATGATTCACGGAAGTACTTAAAATTAGGAGAAGCAGCGGTCCTAGATAAAGTCTAACAAAGCAGAATCCTCCCGGCTGCACTGCTCTCCTCATCTCCCTTGGGAGTTATTTCTCACTGCCACTCAAGACATCTCCAGGAACCTGTGAGGGCCCTGCATCTGGCCAGGTGACATGCTTCCTCCCGGGCTCCCTCCGGGGACACCCCACAGTGCTCACCCATCCATCCCCCACCCGACTCTGAGACACTCTGGCTTGGGCAGGACTCTCACCACTGCACCCTGGGCACCTTGAGCAGCAGCCCATGCTGAGCAGGAAGGCAGCAGGGATTCTAACGGATGACTCCAGCAGAGAGGCTTCAGGTCCTGGGAGAACACTGGGGCGAGGTTTAGGTCAGGAGATGAAAGAACATTCAGAAGGGAACCAAGGAGAGGCATGATGCAGATTCTGCTTTGTTAGACTTTATCTAGGACCGCTGCTTCTCCTAATTTTAAGTACTTCCGTGAATCATTTTGAGAATGTGTGTCTCAGCTTCACATGAAGGCTTTATTGTTTACATGAATAAATACTGTACAGGAATTCCGAGGAGAGAATGCGTAAGACACAGGCATGAGTATCTTACACTTTTAAAGATCTATTTTAATGTTTTTGCTCTCTTTGAACAGATCAATTATTGCTAGTATGACATTGCATGTAATTTCCCTGATTGCTGAAATGTAATGGTAGCAGCAGGTCAGAAGCCAGAGGCATTGGCTTCAGGCTGAATGTTGTGAGCCTTATTTCTGACCCAATAAATGTCTTTTGAATGTTTATATGAATACTTGTAGGGAAGCACTGCTCTAGAGATTTCTGAGACAATATACAAGAAATTCAGTATCAGGTACTGCTGAAAAAGCATAGCTTCCTGTTCTAGTTACATATAAATCTGGAAATACCTCAAGAATTTATAAAATTTCTCAGGGTTTCCCTGGGATAAATCACCAATAGATCATCAATAAGCAAATGGAGGTTCTCTCACTGATTCTTAAGTTCTATTGTGGGCAAAGCAGCTGGCACTTTTTCTTGAGCCAAAACACTCTTCTTCAGCAGGGGTGGGGGTGGGTACAGAATGTTCAGAATTCTGTTCAAAAACCTGCATTTAAAGATGCATTTTTGACCATTTGGTAATAGGAGCCCCCAACCCAGATTTCCCTAAAAATAAGCTGGAAGTCATCAGCTTCCTGAACAACTTCTAGTATGCTTAATTTTAACTTAATTAAAATCCATGCACATTCAAACAAATATAGTATTCGCCTCCACTTCCTATCCCAAACTCACGTCTAGCATCATCATTTCATAAAATACCAGCTGCTCTATGTTAATTTTTATAGAGAGATATAAATCTGTTTAGGAAAAGTTGGTATACATAATCTGAATAATCAAAGCAGAAAGTGTACCATAGCCACACTAGTAAAAATTACCTTAAGATGCAAATGTTCCCAAAAAAAGCCTTTGCTGTAGGACGTTCTCTTTTATGGGAATAGACGGTAGGGACTCAACGAAAGCCCAGGAATAATTTAATAGATGAGGTTCCCATGCAGTAGGAAACACGTCACCAAGGATATGGTGGCTGGCTTTAGCCTCTACCCTGGAATGACTGCAATACTTCTTTGTTTCCTTTTGAGCATGAAGAAGGGCTTCTAAGGACATTAGACCCTGGACCGTGAAGGAGCCACTCTAAGGGACAGAGTGTAGGCACGTCAGCCCAACCCCGCCCCAGCGTGTTTCCTGGGGGAGTTCCCAGACTTCAGCACAGATGGGGGAAGCCAAGACGGGCTCATGGTCTGAGCTGGAGGCTTGGGGTTGGGAGGTGAGGGTGCCATGGTGGATAGAGCTTCCAGGGCAGAGGATCAGAGAGAAGATGACAGAGACCCCAGAGCCACATCGCAAGTCATGAGAATACTGATCAGCCCACGAATGTGAATGAGTCTGGGAAAAGAATCACCCAGATAGATTACAGGCAACCAGCATTGGGGCAAAGAGAAAGGAGGGCAGGGGCGCAGCTCCATTAGCCAGACAGCACACAGTGTCCCCAACCCAACTCCAGGGCACCCACAGAAATGCACAAACATTTACCAACCAACAAACCACGACTCATGATAGCTGATTGCCAGCCCCAAATTAATAGGCAAGCAAGTGGAAAATATCATTTAAAACACAGAAGAAAAAAATAATCAATTAGCACTGGCCCAGAAGTGACACCCATCTTGAAATTAGTTGACTAACAGACATTGGAAGATGGAATACCTTAAAGATATGAGGAATTTAATAGAAATACAAATTGAAGTTGTGGAAAACTACAAAGATATCACTGATTAGACTTTGTAGAAGAAAAGATTAGTGAACCTGAAGTCAGCAATTAAAACTAGATCAAAAATACCAAGAGCAACAAGCAGAGCTTTGGCAACCTGTGGGGTGACTTCAAGGGCTTGCTCTGTGGAAAAGTGTGGTTTCTCAGGGAGAAGCAACAAAGAAGCGAAGAGAAAAATATTCCACAAATCTGTATGAATTTTCTAAATCTGATGAGAGCTGCAAGCTCAAATATCCAAGGAGCCTGAAGAGGGCCAAGCCCAAGAAACACAAAGGGGACCATAGCAACCTGCACCCCGCCAAACTGCTCAGAAATAAAAGGGAATCTTTAAAGCACACAGAAACCAAGGCATCTTGTGTACAGAAGGACCACACCGAGGAGGACAGCCAATTTCTCCTCAGAAATAGCATAAGGCAGAGGAGCAGCATCATAAAATACTGGACGGAAATGCGTCAGGCTGAACCGCCTTACTTACTTCTTAGAAAAGCCTTTCAAACCTGAAGGTGGGACTGAAGACTCTAAGTGGGCCCGCATGCAGCCCAGGACTGGGCAGTGTTGAGTCCATACAGGCATGGACTGTGACATGCCTGCCACTCGTGTGGGAGACACTGATGGTGGGGGCTGTGCATGCAGAGCACACAGCTCTGTGGCAATCTGCACCTGCAGCTCATTTTGCTGTGAACCTACAACTACCCTAAAAACAGTCTCTAACAATAAACTAAAAAAAAAAAAAGGAAGTGCCATGCTATGAGATGCACCCCTGCAGCACGGAGGGAGCCTGAGTCCATGAAACCACGGAGCCACTCCCCAGCATTCCTCCCTCCACCCAGGCCAGCGGTCAGTTTCCTGTTCCTGTCCTCCAGCCAGACCCCTGGGGTTCTCCCCTGACTGCATCAGCATCTGTGGGCATGCTTCAGTCCAGCAGAGGAAGGGGACAGCCCGGGGCTGCCCTGCTCTAGGACCACCATGCTATTAGAGAGAACTAGGTGACTGAGGGTCTTCTGCTATGGCACTACTTGGATAGGGCAAGAAGGTAGAGGAAATAGCCAACTGGATATTCCCCACTCTCAGAGCACTGGGAGCTTCATGGCCTGCCCCTGAGCCTGAACTAGAAGCCTCTGCTCAGCTCTCTGTTGGCACCAAGGCCTGCTTCTGGGCCATGGCTGCAGCTGTCTGGTTCCAGGGCCCAGGACACAGGCAAAGAAGTTGAACTCCCCGACTGCTCTGTACTGTCTCATCAGATAGGGTGAAGTTTGCATTAAATGCTTCCATTGGAATAGAAGAAGGCTTTCTCATTGCTAAGCTAAACTTCCACCTTAAGCCTGGGAAAAAAGGGCAAAATTAAGTAAGCCTAAAACAAGAAGAGGGAAGGAAGTAATAAAGTAAGAGCTGAGACCAATGTCGTTGACTTAAATAATCACTTGAGCAGAAAATGAGAGAGACAATGACATCAAAAGCTGTTTCTTCAAATAAATAAATACATTGATTAGAACTCCAGCAAGACAGGCAAAGAAGAGAGAAAATGCAATTGTCAATTTCAGGAGCAAAAGACAGGCTCTGGCTGCACTCCCTGCAGACATTAAAAGGCCAAGGGAAGGCTCAGGACACCTCCTGTGCACTCCAGAACTCAGATGAAGCCCATCAGCTCCTCAAAGCCACCACGATGGAGTAGCACAAAATACTACTCACCCTTGGAGCGCCTGATTACATTGGATTCATCTCTAGAGACCTTCCAAATAGGAAACCTCCATACCTGAAAGGATTCACTGGTAACTCCTTCCAAACACTGAAAAGAACTGATACTGATTCCACATGATCTTTTCCACAACAGAGAAGACAGGACACACTTCTGGAGGACATCTCTACCAATGAAATAACTCATGCAGATGCGTCTTCGGGATAGGTAGAGAGCTCTTAAAAATTCACCCTGTACAACCTGAATTTAGCAAGATGTTCAAACAGAAAGCTCACTACAGATGACCTGTACTGGCAACCAGTGCCTGGGAAGATCAGGAAACTATTAGTGATTAGGGAAACACAAAGTAAAATGGCACATGAAAGCCCAAGGGTGGAGATGGGGAGGGGGCTGGTGGTGGAGTCAAAAGAGCAGGCGCCTCCTTCACGCTGACTCCCTTCTATTCCCGGGATGGCTAGATTGGGAGCAGACTCCTCTTCTACTTTCTCTGAGGTGGATATGGCAGGAACTAAGAGGTGAGCCATTCCCAGAGAGAGCCAAAGAGGAAAGCCATGAGCCAGGGAAGGGGACACATGCACACAGGGTGCCTGGGAGGAGACCCGGCTGGGCGTCTGAGGGAGTGCATGTCCTTTCTTCAGAGCGTGTAGGCTGTGGGGGGAACAATGGTCACAGCAAGGGGAGAGGGCAGGTCCTGGAGCTCTGAGCTGTTCAGCCATGGGGAGGGTGAGCCAGCGCTGAGCTTGGTGCTGGCTGACACTGGGTGTGGGGCATCAACCTCACCGTCCTCTTTGCTTGCCCCAATTGCGGGACCAGTCAATTTTTAAGTAGCCTCTGCAATGACCCCCATGAGTCTCTTCCTGATAATTCTATAAAGTCACTTTTTTTTTTTTTTGGTACCAGGGATTGAACTGAGGGGCACTCGACCCCTGAGCCACATCCCCAGCCCTATTTTGTGTTTTATATAGAGATAGGGTCTCACTGAGTTGCTTAGCGCCTCACTTTTGCTGAGGCTGGCTTTGAACTTGGGATCCTCCTGCTTCAGCCTCCTGAGCCACTGGGATTACAGGTATGTGCCACCATGCCCTGCTGCCTATAAAGTTACTCTTGAGTAAATAGTAGCTCATTAATGAAAAAACGTGCAGGCTTCACTTTCTTGTGCTATTGTAGTATGAAATCATAGTTGATTAATTAGCTTTAATGTATAAATGATTACTTCCGTTCCTTAGTCGTGGTGGTTGGAGGTGAAAACAAGTCACCCTGCTGAGCTCCCGAGCTCCCCAACTGTTCCTCGGTGGTGGACACTGCTACATCAGTCTTCTTATTCTCCTACTGACTCCCTCACTACAAACAATGAAAAGCTTCAGGTCACTCTTTAAAAGCCTTCTTTCCTCTTCAAATTTAATTGTTTTTTAATAAGCTAAAGGTTCCTTTCTAAAGTTATCCAAGTTCTGAAAGCTATGGAGAGAGTAGTTGAGGTCCTAGCAGAAATGCGTATTTTTAGTTATAAGTGGGGAGATATTTGTAAGATTATTAGTTTACATTTTAAAACTATGTTTTCATTACCATTTTTGTTCTGTAGCAAATGATGTGATTTTTGCTTAAAACTATGAATTTATTGACCAAAAATTAATAATTTTTATTCCAAAATTAAATACCTCTAAAAGTGGGCATCTTTCATATAATCTAAATATTTACTAATTAAGTTGCCACCAAAGTAAGTTCTCAAGTTTACAAGGCAGAGGTGGACAACATGCAGATGAAGAAGGTTCTGTACTCTGTAAAAATAGTGTAAAGTGGGTCAGCTCTGAATCTCCCTTAGTTAAAAATAGCTTCTCCACTGAAGGGGAGATCATCAATAGGGTGTCTGTCTACTGCGATTCAATGTTTTATTCTTAAAAATATTTCTGCTATTTAAAATGACCCTCCACTTTTGGAATATTACAGAGAATGCTTTCAGTTAATTAAGCATTTAAAAAACTAAGAAACATAAAATGTAGCCTCCTTTCCATGTAAAATAGAAGCACTGATCCATGCATTGTTGTGTAGTTACCACGTGACTAAAAATCTCAGAGAATGGTCCAGAATGTGTTTGGGGAGTGAGAATGTTACCATGCTCTGCAGAGGCCACACTTTGGGACCACTGTGTCATACTGAAGTCTCATTGGCCACCCTAAGAGCAAATATTTAGGCATAGCTGAATCAAACATTCTTAACTGGTAAGATAATGAGGGCAACTATTCTTACTACATATTAACACTGGACGTGGCACCTTGAGCACAACATTTAGAGTTCAACTATGAAACAATACAGAAAACTTCAACATTAGCCACTCACATCCTCATTCATCCAGCAAATAGCCTGCTGGCCACCTGTGATGTGCCAGGCAGCAGGCATCCTGCCTCTCTTCCTTCACAGAGCTGCAGTGCCCTGAAAACGGCAGAGAAACAGTCCTGGAAAATCAGCCAGATGAGACTTGCAAGACAGAGCAGGGTAAAGAGCATTATCAGGGGGATGATGTTTCCTGGTTTGCCAGGGATGGTCCCAGTTTAGACCTGCACTCCTGCACATTTATTAACAATACCTATCTCAATATAGAACATGCCTGGCTTGGTCAGTATACCATATGGTCACCCTGACTTTGGCAACATAAAATATTAGAGTAAGCACAAAGTGTCTTGAAATAGTCCTGGCTATAGTACACCGCACCGGAGACTAGGAACCAATTTCTAAATGTAGTGGGTATGAGATTAGTGCATGAATTATTGTGTCTACCATTTATTCATTGGACTTTCCACAAGATGATCCCAAGAGACTGCACTGAATTAACACAGCATGTGAAGCCCTGAAAGACTGCTCTGGACTGAATATCTATGATCTTCCAAAACTCATACATTGAAGTCCCAATTCCCAGTGTTTGGAGATGGAGCCCTTGAGAGGCAACTCAGGTTAAATGTAAGAGTGGGGCCCCCATTTGATAGAATCAGTGTCTTTATAAGAAGGGATGACAGAGAACTAGTCTCCTCTTGCCTCTCCAGGGCACTCCTCCCTGCTCCAGGCAAGCACCAAGGAATGACCACCAGGTCATGTGGAGACATATTCAGAGAGCAGTCATTGGCAACCCAGGAGAGAGTCCCTGCCAGACATCAACCCTGCTGATAATGTGATCTTAGACCTTCAGCCTACAGAACCATGAGAAAACATCTGTCTCTCATTTAGACCACCCAGTCTGCGGTACTTTGATATGGCAGGCCAAGCACATAAATGCAGTGACTGACAGCGCCGACTGCAGTGCCAGAGACCCCAGCTGTACCTAGATGTCTGGGACATCTTTAGCTAAAACTAAGCAAAATAAGAACATGGAAGGGATGATCAGGAGATGGCAGTTTAACCTAGGCATATAGAACATTAGACTTTAAAAATCATAAAGGCAAGATAATCATATTTGAGATTTCAGTTCCTTTGGAATTGAATTATCTCTGGACTTCTAATTTGCAAGGAGTGTTAATCTTTGAACTGAGATTTGTCACTGGGAACTTAATCATGGAAGAAGATTTATAGTCAAATATGGGGACTATTGAGGCCATTGGATTTTATTATTAGAATTGCTCCTTTATTTTATTTGAAGATTTTCTGGTGTTACGGAAGTAAGATGTCTGAAGAGCTAGTTATGCTGAACAACGAGTCAGGTGAGGTCTGGTATTGGAAGTAGAAGGCATTCAGAGGCTGGAATAGGGGTGACCTTGACACAAACACAGTGATGCATCCTGGGCCAGTAAGCCTATGCTGCCCATCAGTGGTCAGGAGGACGCTCTCAAGAGTGGATGGAAGACAGACTGAGGATGCTCATGGGGCACAGGCACCCCAGCTGCTTGGGATGCATGGGGTGAGTCCAGTGGTTCCAGAAGGCAAAGCCTGCAGGGATGGACAAGGACACTTCTTGTCTGATTCCCTGGAGATGGAGATGGCAGGGCAGTCTGCACCCCTCTCTCACCCTTCCCTCTTCCCAAGGGAAAGTAAAGTGGTCTAATGTAATCAGTGTCTTTGGGGAGAAGAAACAATATTCTTGGCTGCTTGTGAACATACTGAGTGCAAAACAAAAACAAAAACAAAACAGTTGTTTTCTTCTTTTATAGGCTCAAAATTCAGAATTCTGTGATTTGATTTTTTATGGACCCTTACTATTGCATTAAAAATACAATGTAACTGTCAAAATGTTGAATTCGTGTGGCAAATAGCTTTCTATTTTACTGGAATAGCAATGAGCACTCTGGTTTCATTTGTACCATATTGAATGCTTGCTCAGGGGATTATATATTCATTTTAAATCATTTGGGCTGGTTAGTTTAGAGAATTTGTTCCCAAGGCTATTAGAAAGTTATGAAAGACTTTTTTGTGTGGTACAGGGGGTTGACCCAGCAGCTCTCTACCACTGAGCTTCACCCCCAGCCCTTTCTATTTTTTGTTTTATTTTAAATTGCCCAGGCTAGCCCTAAACTTGAGGTCTTCCTGCCTAGCCTCCCCAGTAATTAAGATTACAGGTGTATGGGTCTGTGTCCAGCTATGAAAGACGTTTTACTCTTACTTTTCACATATTGTGAGTGAAAAGAGCAGTCCTCTATTTTTAAACATCACTCTTCTTAGACTTCTCTGAACTAATTTTCCAGAGATTACCATGCATCCAGGCTCAGTGCATCACCAGCAATCCTGCTGGGGTTCAAGGAGTCTGCAAGATGGCAAGTAAGGAGCATGGGACTGGCTGCAGTCCAAGAAACTCAACAGAAGTCACTGTACTGTTTTCAAATCCAGAGAGCAAAGATGATCCAGAGTCCAGGGACCACTCCTGAATTTTAGAAACTTCCAGGAACTTCTTTCCCTCTTTGACATCATAGTACTATTCTGGCATGCCTGTGCTATTGCCTGCGGATCCCAGGGGCAATCAAAGAAATAGCACAGCTGCTGAAAGAGCAGCTATTTTGGAACTAGGTTAGCATCAGCACCAGTCTTGTGTGTGCAGTGGTTAGGAATGCCCTCTGGGATGAGGTGTGAGATGTTGGACCAGCATCTAACTCCTTGGAACTTCAGTTTTCTGTTATAAAATAGGAGTGCAGGTATCAACAGAACCCACAGAGCTGCCATGAGGGCTGAGTGAGATTGCACTTGCAAAGAGCTCAGCCCAGCACCCAGTGTCTCGTAGAAGCATGGATAAATGTCATTTGGGGAAAAATTAATCAAAGATGTGCAGTTATCACTTACACAACAAAATTGTATGAAAATTGTATGCCAGTGGTCATCTTAATGGGTTCCTATCAGGAATAGAATGATGAATGAGGACTTCACAGCTGACCCACTATGGGTACTCCCTGGCACCCAAGGATGATGACCAGGATGCTACAGCTGATAGGGACTCCCAAGCCATATTGATTTCCTGACTCGATAAAATACAAGAACAAAGAGGAGTGAATGAATCAATAATGAAGAGAGGAACGATGAATGAATGTACTGTCGTAGGGGCCTAAGAGCCTGCAAGAGTGAAAATGAGGACCTGAGCCAGATTATGAAAGCAGCTACAGTCACCTATCTGTCCCCTTCTCTAAAGAGTTTTGGTCTCCAATTCTATCAGAAAGGAAGCAAGATGTATTATATTACAGGTTGGCTGCCCATTGGCAAGACCTGTGTTGGGTACTGCCTCACCCACTCATTCACACAAGGCCTAAGGCCAGGCTGAGCAGCTACGCCAGATCCACGTGTCCTGCAAGTCTGCAATTCCTACTTTTGGACCCTCTGTATAAAAAAAAGAAAAAGAAAAAGAAAAAGAAAATCCTTGAAGTACATTATGGGGGAACACCTGATCCATAATCCACAGAGCAGTATAACAAATTGTCACGAAAGATGCGCTGAGTCATGTCTACACTGAAATGACTTGGAGAGCCTGTTAGGTAAGCTTCTTTACATATTTTATATTTCACTGAAAAGTCACAAGGCCTCTTTCTTCCCAGCTTCATTAAACCACACACGTTCATCCATTCCTGCAGAGTAGTTTCAGCAGAAAGAATGCAGTTAGATCTGGCAAATATACCTTGAAGAAAATTCACCTCTTGCCAATGAAAGCTTGTGGGAGATGCAGCGTCTCCTGACCTGACCAACCCTCATTTCTCATGGAGCCAAGCTGACAGTAGCTGGCATCACCAACACATAACAAGGGGGACTTGTAGAAGGTCCAGTTCAAACACTGACTTTGGAGGGGGTCTGCTTCATGGGGCAGCCACTGCCCATGAGTTTCAATCCAATAAATACAAGTGTGTCTTCTTGCTCTCCCCACACCCAATTTAATGTCAGGCTTTGTTCTTTTACAGCATGGCCTTTCAGAAAGAGCTGTGTCACTGAAACAAGCTCAGTGATTCGGAATATTTCTAAGTGAGGTTTCATCCAGAAACAACTCCAAAACACGGCTCAGGGTCCCTCGACATGCCAAGCATAATACCAAACACCCTGCTGCTTCTGGACAAGCCCTTCTGTCCTTTCCAAATATGTTCACCTCATTAAATAGTAACCCCTCCATTCAGTGATGTATCTTATTCTCCCTGCTGACCATAAATAAACCCTTAGATGAACCATGAGCATGAGCTTAGGAGCTCACCATACAGGATCTAGAGTCACACTGAATAACTAGCCTCCTAATCCTGGAGACAGACAGATGGAAATTGAGAGAAGAGAAGAAGGGACAGGAGAGGAGGAGCAGAGAAGGGAGAGGAGGGAAGAGGAGTGGAGGGGAGGAGAGGGGAGGAAAGGAGACAGAAAAGAGGGGAGGGGAGAGGAGAGAAGGGAGGGGGTATATATGACTAAAATCTAGCACATTAGTGGGTTCGTCCATTAGAAAGAATGTATTAAAGAAAGGGTATTAAAGAAAGCTTTGGGAGAGTTGGTTAGAACTAGACAACACATGTCCCTCAAGAACTTCTCAAAATCACTTTTTCAGTGTGGCCTCATATGATTCTTTCCTTCAATTCTATAATTTGGAGAAAAGAAACATAACAGTATCACACAGTTTTCCACATTGAACTGACTCTGCATTTACTAGGAAGAGATGAAATATTGACTCGTGTGCACTCACGGACGTGGAAGTGCTCAGGCTGTCCCTGTATGAGGGCATGCTGGCGCATCTCGGGACCCCACCACGGCTCTCAATGGCTTCCTCCCCATTGAAAAGGCTGGGCTCCTCTGGAACTTCAACCAATGGAATCCAAGGAGCGTTTGCAGAGCCGGTTCCTTCCCTGGCTTTTGGAGGACCACAAACTTCCTTTCTTGTCCTTGAGACCTTGAGCCAAGGTAGGAAGTCCAGGCTAATCTGCTGGAGAGGAGGGCCATGGGGGACACAGAGGCACCAGACATATAGGTGAAGAAACACATGCAGCCAGTCAGGTTTACCAACGCCAGCCTCTCATGTTGCGTGCTGCGTGCTGCATGCCGCAGCTGGGGAAGACTTCACCCAAGACCTGCCCCCAGCACAGTCTCAGTCAACCTCCAAACTGGGTAACAAATAAACTGCTGTTTTATGTCACTAAGTTTTGGGGTGCTCTGACAGAACAACACATAACTAGGCTAGAAGAAACTTCCTGTGAGCAGGCTCCTTCTCCACTCTGCTGCTGCCGGCCTTGGTCCTAATCAGTAGAATAGCAGAGAATGACAGGCGCCATCTCGGCAGGGTTTGCAAGCCTGTTCCACCATTGCTCTTCCCCTCTGGCTCAGCAAGAGCATGTCCTAGTTCCAGGTCGGTGCTTAGAACCACCATGAAGCACAGACTAAGATCAGCTGACTGAGGCCAAGCTGTGCTGCTTCCAAACTAGAGTCAAATGCAGTGAGGAGAGAAATTAGCCTTCATAGCTGAGAGCCCCAGATTCAGGTCCTTTTGTTCTGTGGAATACACTGGGGAGAGCTGGCTTTCCCTTGCCATCAGTAAAGGATCTCACCAATCGAGGACTCAGACCAACACTAGGGAAAGCTGCTAAGATGGGGGAATAGACCAGAATCCTCCATGCAGCGCCACAGGGCTTGGATGTGGAAACATGGAGGGCAGCCAGCCTTCTGTTAAAGGCCAGGCATGGTCTCTTAGGGTCCAGCACAGAGGTGAGCAAACTTGCTATGGAAAGGGCTGAGGAGTAGGCACTCTAGACTTTCATGCCAAAAGGCAAAACTGAGGGTTTTATGTAGCTACTTATGTCACCATTTAAAGTGTAATCATTTTTAACAACCTGCTCAGCTCTGAGGTCATAGGAAGCAGGTGGTAGGTCAGGTTGGGCCCTGAGCTGCAGCTCACTACCCCTCACCTAGTGACTGAGATGGGCACCTCTCAGAATGATGTCACCAGCATGTGGCCCGTGTCCTACCCAAGGCAGTGCTGAAGCTCAGAGAAGAGACACAAACCAATTTGCAATTTTATTGGTCTTCCAAAGAGGAAAGTACCTGAGTGGGCCTGGAATAGCAAAGAAATGTTACTGGATAACGGAGAAAAGGCAGAGGTATGATAGCTTTTTAAAACTGCATAGCAAGAGCAAGTAAGCTCTACTTCCTTCCATTACCACAAGAATCAGCAAGTTACACGAACACAGTTCCAAGATGTCCACAGATAACTGGTCCAGCTTCTGCAACTTTTGACATCTTACAAACAAACGCTCGGATACATGGCTGTCGTGGCGTGGGCTGCCACAGCAAAATCTCATGGACTGGGTGGTGTAAACAACAGAATTGATTTCTCACAGTTTTGGAAGCTGAGAAGTCCAGGATCAAAGCGCCAGCGATTCTGTTCCTGGCGGGGGCCTCTTCTCAGCTTGCAGATGGCCACCATTTTCTTGTGTCTTCATACAACAGGAAGGGAGAGGGGCACAGACAGGGTGACAAGCTCTTTGTGTCTCTTCTTAAAAGAACATGAATCCTGGAAGGTGAGGGCCACACTTTCATCATCCTGTTTAACCTATACTGGCCTCAGTACCAACAGTCACAGAGAGGCTGAGGCTGCAACATCTGAATGGGGGTGGGGAGGACATGGTGTCCACGGCCGTAAGTCATCTAGTCACGTACCATGCTTTACACATGATGCCATGGTCCCGCTGCCTTCTCCACTGTTCCTCACACAGCCTCACTTGTGACGTCTCTTGCCAGGAGAGATGAGGTGTCCCCTTCTGGCACAGAGAGTCACCCAAGCAGCACACAGCAAAGGGAATGGATGAGCACATGGTGGCGTCTAATCAAAACAGGAGCCTCTCGAGGGAGCACCTCTCCAGCTTCGGCTGGGAGGATTTGGATACCAAAGCCAAGACAACCATGGTCTAAATTTGGAATGTCACTGTGTCCACTGAAAATTCCAAGGAAACGTCATCATACACATATCTCAAGAGATGATCCTGCTGGATTTCAGAACCAGTAGAGACTGTTCAAATAAGTAGCTTCTTGCTTCCAAAACACAAAATCAGACATCTCTCTCTACTTTCATCCAAGGTTTTTGTGGTAACCACATTTCTTTTTGTATGTTAGAGTCATTTGTTTTGATAGATTTTTATTCCTTAACAGTTGAGACGGAGGAATATGAATAGAAAAGAAATATTTTGCATAGGACTGTAACCAGAAGAATACGAGGAGTCCCCTTTGCACAGGAATGATCCATTCTGTTACCCGTGACTGTGACAACCCAGGTATCTACTACATTCTACCTCTAGGCTTTGCTTTTATGATAAGGCTTCCTTGCCTGGGGCATATGAAACCACTGGTGAGCTTTCTGTGCTGTGCTGTTTCTTGATGTAGCAGCATGTTGGCTTATTTCATTCAAGCTCTATAGAAACTGATAATCTCTGTATGGATCAATGCTTTTGAGATATTCCAAAGTGGTTTCCTTCATTTCAGAGAGATGGCAACAAACTTCCACCCAACTCAGTAATCCCATTCCTGCTGATATGCCATTGAAAATGAAGAAATTAAATCTCCTTTTAATAAGGAAGTACTGAAAGCAATTCAAAGAGTTCCTAAGAAGTCTCACTCCTCCCCTACTACTCTTTTTTACCTAATATACATTTAAATGTTTGGCTATGGTGTCTGTTGTGCAGAAATACCACTTCAAATAGAACAGCTGTGAATCTCTAATGCCAGATTTGTTCTGAAGACATGGCCCTAGCCTAGTCATGGCCCTATCCTAGAAGCAGTCAATTAGGAGATGCATCCATACACACACACATACACACACACACACACACACACACACAACCCCAAATTATGTTTAATTTGAAAAGATACTAATTATGTACACTATTTTGAGATTACTCTGGATACATTGTGTATGTGTCTTCACATGACAGAAAAGGAGAGGGACATGGAAGGGGTACATATACAGATCCCTTATACATGTACATTTACACAAAAAGAGTAAAGATAATTTTCTAATAATGATATATACTATCACACACATGCACATGCTCACACGCACACACAGAGCCATGGTCCCCACCCTCCTGTGCCAGAATGGAGACTGCTTCTTGAATAGGGGCTGGAAAGATCCATGCAGTCACCCAAGGTCCCTCTGAGACAGCAGAGGAAGCCTTTAATGTAGAGCTGCTGTGAGGCCAGGATTTTAAGACCCACAAAACAAAGAAGCAGAAGAGAATGCATTAAACACACTTTTTCATCATTTGCTGAGTGAAACAGACCATCTGGTGTCCAGCACAGGAGTCCATTAACAGTGCCGGGCACACTGCAAGTGCAGAGAGGTCACCTAGAAATCTCGACCAATCTGCATAACTTGATTCAGTCAATCTGAGGTGGGTTGGGGGTTTTAGGAGGCCCACAAATTCACTTTGTGTATCCAGACACTGGCAGATCTGCAACACTTGGCTTGGGGAAAACAAAACACAGCAAATAAACACTGTCCCCAAGTGAGGACACCAAAGGCCCTCAAAGGGATGTCCAGACACCAAAACCTTCAACATCACCTCGAAACGCATTAGAGTGCAATTCACAGATCCCACCTAAACCTACAGATCTGAACTCTGGGCCAGGCGCCTGGAAATCTGCATAGTACCAAGCTTCAGGTGATTCCCCTGTGATGGAGACTGCTGTTCTAGGGAACGCGTGGCACGAGAGCCGGTCCCAATGACCACTCCCATTCACTGAGGCTCATGAGCACATGCTGGGGCAGATGACTTCCCTGGTCCCAGGATGGTTTTACTTAACTGCTTCCTACTTGATCACAGATGGAGCTGCACACCAGAGGATCCCTGAATCCAGCCCCAGTCAATTCCAATTCAGAAAGCCTGGAGCACACTTGGGAATCTCTTACTTTTAACTTACTCACTGACTCCAAGACCACTTGCACTTAATGGGGTGGGAGGGCTGACCTCAACTGGCAGACAAGATGTGTGAGAACTACATCCTCATAAACAAGCCAAAGACTCAAAGCCTGAGTGCGCTTCCACCCCAGGGAGGGAGGAAGGCAGGTCAAGAGCCTTCCTAACAAAGAGCTATCCTAGCCAAGCCCCCTTCATGCATGATCCAGGGACATGCCCCCTCCATCCAGAGATGCCACAACATCAGGTCTGAGTCATTCCTAGGGAGAGTCCAACTTCACAGTTAATTCCAGTGAATTAAGAGATAGTGTGTCTATTATCTCATTTATGAGCATCATTTAAGTTTTTAAACATAAATGTCTGATTTATCTGAAGTACGTATTCTATAGGTTAAACATCTCCATTCCCCTAGGTTTGAGTTTATCTTCCACTTTCTGAAGACACCCTGTTAATCTGTTTTCTGGAGGGCTCCAGTAGAGCTCCTATGAAGTTTATTTTTTCTTTGTGAAATTTATCAAAATGAACAATAAACAAATGCTATTGTATTCTTCTGGAAAAAACAAATGCTATAAAAATTAAACAGAATTTTAGCCATAGTTTAAATATTATATCCTTTGTTCTGAAGTTAATATTTAATTTAGCAATTTAAATTTTTGTCTTAGTTTTTTTTTTTTTTTTTTTTTTGTTTAGCAGCTCCTTTAACCTTGTGGCTTACAGTGAATTGGCAATAAACATTTTTAAAATATTTTTAGGTCAATGGCTTATCATACTAAGTCATATAGTAAGCTTTTAACTATAAATGCTGGATTTCACACTATTATTATTTTATGTGGATATTATTTTAAAATTTCATCTTAGATTGTGTAAGATTGCTAAGTAGTTTCTGGTTTTATTTTTTCCCACCTCCCTTTTATTTTTTTGAATGTCTACAACCATATATTATTGCTGTTTTCAAGAAGACTGATACCAGCCTTACAGGAAAGCCAGATCCAATTCTAAATGCCCCTCTCCTTCCTGTGCTTCTGCAGCATTCTGTGCACAGGCGACTACTAAAAGCACTGAGGTGCCTCTATTTGTGTGTGCATGCCCTGGTCTTGCCAACCACACTTTTTCAACCTTAGCATGCAGACACAGCAGCGCCTGGTGCTGGAGACCTGGACCAGCACAGTGCCCACTAGCACAAACTTAGAAACCGAGTCAATACTCATCACTTAATTTTTTAAATTTGGACTTATTAGTCAATATTATCAATTTGATTAAAATCAGACTAAGGTATCTGATAAATAAAAACACATATGAACAGATACTCAGCCTGAACGGCTGAGGTTGGTTATGGGTGGGGCAGGTAATGCACTCCTGCACAGATGCGGCCACACCATCGGAGATGCTCCTCATGCCCAGTGCACTGTCTGTGCATGGGATGCTTCTGGGCTGACTATCCACAAGAAGGGCCAACAAACTTCTTCTCTGAAGGGCCAGGTAATAGTTATTTTATATTTTACACTATGGCATACTGTCCCTCTTACCCACTGTAGTGTAAAAGTGGCCTCAAACAATATGTAAATAACTATTATCTGCTATGCTCCAACAAACTTCATTTGCAAAAACAAAGGGTGAGCTGGATGTGACCCATGAGTGTGTTGGCTAACTCTGACCTAAACGGCATTATGTTCATGGATGACAAGGAGGAAATAACTACAACATAGACACTATATGCCCTAACTCTATACATCTCTAAATCCAGGGAAAGCCACAAATTTAAGGGAACGTGAAGGCGGTTTCCAAAGTGTCTACAGCTCAGTCTGGTACCTTTTTTTCTTTTTTGGTACTGAGGATTGAACTCAGGGGCATTCAACCACTGAGCCACATCCCCAGCCCTATTTTGTGTTTTATGTAGAGACAGGGTCTCACTGAGTTGCTTAGCGCCTCGCCATTGCTGAGGCTGGCTTTGAACTCGCGATTCTCCTGTCTCAGCCTCCCTAAGTGCTGGGATTACAGGCATGGCCACCACACCCGGCCAGCCTGGTACCTTTCTACAAAAGCTCTGCCAGTGCACTTCATTGCATTCCCCGTCTTCAAGAGAAGAAAATAAGTGGTGAGGGCAAAGTCAAAAAGGCAGCCAACTATCCACCGCAGCAGTGTCGTCCGTGTGGCACGCTAACAGCAAGCAAAACACCATCCACAGGCAGAGGGACCTACCTTGAGAGGAAATCCGCGAAGGAAAGGCGCACAGGATACCCGAACCGGAAGATCTTCACCACCTCCAGGACACCTAGGTACTGCAGCTGGGCAGACACGTAGAAGTGATCAAACACGTCTGGCAGCTGGGAGTTGTTGGGTTTGATGCAATGAATGATGTGCGGGGTGCAGCGCTGAAGCTTCCCGGTGATATCCGCCAGGGATGTCTGCAGGAGAAGAAAGCCCCAGCTGATTGATCCCGAGAGACGCTGGCTGGAAACTCAGAGCGTGTTTGTTTGTTTGGGTACTGGGGATTGAACCCAGGGGTGTGTTAACACGGAGCCGCATCCCTAGCGCTTTCACTTTTTATTTTGAGACAGATTCTCACTAAGTTGCTCAGGCTGGCCTTGACCTTGTGATCCTCTTGCCTTAGCCTCCCAAGTTGCTGGGATTACAGGCATGTTCCACTGTATCCACATTTTTTTTTTAATACAAATCTTTACCTCCAATCTGACTCTGTTGTGTATTCCATATCTACTTACTCTGTTTGTGTGTTTACTTTTCCCTAAAGGTACTCAAGTTGTGAGCAACGGAAAAGAATTCCATGTGACCCTTGTGCGGTTGACACAGACTCCTTAGGCCTTTGTAATTTGCACTAACCCTGAGCTGTGACGCTGTGCTGGTGGGATTGCCTCGCTCCAGTCTTTGAAGAAGTGTAGACGTTCCTTTCTTTTTTAATATCTGTAATGAGAAAAGAAAGAGGGAGGGAGAGCCAGGGAAAGAGTGAGCAAATTTTACTTAACTAAATTTCAGTTTAGAAGGAAAAAATAGAAACTAAGGCTTGCATCCATGTAAATTCACAGACAAGTGCATAAAACAGATTATAAAAACCAGCACCAGGCGATTTTTCCGTAGTGCTCATCTAACTTGATGAACGGCACCTGCAGGTCAAGTACAGCCTCAGCTGATGCCCTTTTGTATGAGCACAAGGCTGTCAATCAGGTCCACCAGCATCCATGCCCGTCTTCATTTGAGAACACACACAGATCCCAATCACCTCCCTGCCGTGTCCTGGTCATTGCTAGTGCTTTGTATTTATCATTCTCTGGGATAAAAGGATATTTGATGTTACAAAGAATGGACACCTTAACAATTGTTTGTTTGTTCCCTTAAATTTAACTATAAGCAGTAGCTCATGGATGCGTGGGCGGGACGCTTTCTTACCCATGTTTTCCTTCCCTTTTTCCCCTATCTCTCTCAACTAATAAAATACATTAGGAAGTTATTCGTCTGTAGAAAATGACAATAGACTGTTTTCTTCAATAAGTAGTTACACACAGTTCTTAAAAGAAAAATAATCACAGGTAATGAAGATTAAGTGATAACGGAGATGTAAAAACAATCTCCGTTACCAATCTTATCAATGGAAATGAGGTCACTGGGCGAAAATCCCAAGGGCAGGAGGTAATTAGTTAAACTCCACCAGGGGTTAAAGGACAGCTCAGCCATGTGCACTGATATATTTACAGCGCACACTGAGACCAGCACGCCTACTGATGGAAAGCCGAGTCTTTCAAAATAAGAAGACTC
This sequence comes from Geosciurus inauris, assembly GCA_004024805.1. Taxonomy (NCBI): domain Eukaryota; kingdom Metazoa; phylum Chordata; class Mammalia; order Rodentia; family Sciuridae; genus Geosciurus; species Geosciurus inauris. The sequence continues at coordinate 137,444 of PVHX01000158.1, forward strand.
AAGAAAATCCTGATGCGACCCTCCTCTGAGTTGGGTGCCACTGTGCTGACAGCAGCTCCCTTCTTCCCATCACGATGAACTCTGAGCTGGAGGAGTGGCCTAAGTTAACTGTGAGTTTACTGTGCAGGGATTGGCCCAAGTTCAAGGTGTTTCCTGCAAATGCAGCACAAAGTGTAAGGCAGGCCAAAGCCTGTTCTCCTGGCTGCAGGTTTGGGTGTGCAGGACAGGAAGGGAGGGATGGAACAGGGCGCGGTCAGCACAGATAGTCTCCACCTCAAAACTGACACTCAGTATTGAGCTCCCTTCCCGATGGAGGAACCACAGCGAACCCCCTCCCTCTGCAGTCCTTTTCTGTCTCAAGACGTTTAATAATGGAGGCCGGAAAGGACAGTTCAGAGGTGCGCAGTGATTGTTTGCTCTCAATTTGCAGGAGGACAGAGCAAAGAAAAGCCAGAAGGCGTGTAAGAGCCGCAGGAATGTGGCTGGTGCTTCTAAAGGGGAATATTTCATCTTTTTATGTAAAAGATGCTATTTTCTATTCAGTGAGAGTGACTTCCTGTGCTCATCTAGTTCTGGACAAGCACATCAAAGGGTCTCTAATTCTAGGACCTGCTAGCTAAACACACACACACACACATCTACTAAGAGTTAATTTAATTGTGCTTTTATTTTATTTGGAAAGCTAACATACCTTCCAGCAGGCTGCAACAACTGCATTTCTAAAACTGACTGTCCTGAACGCCTTCCCAATTCTATGCCTCCTCTTCTATTCTTTTGGTAGACACAAACAAGACAACTTGAATGCAGTCTGCCCCTGTATTCATAAGAGCCTAAAACACTTCAAACATTTCCTTATCAGTTTGAGGTAACCGTTTACAGACATTTTAGTTCTCTTCTAGAATCAGAACCTTTAGGTTATATGGACATTCAAATTATGTGAAACAAATGTTCAAATTAGTATAATTAAAAGATAAGGTAAAAAATTTACAAATAAACACTATAAATATTCCAGCACCTGAAAATACTCTGTAAGAGAACAATAGAAACCCTAAACCTCAGGAATAATGAGGTAGGGAAGTTTATACCCTCAAAGCCTCTTGCCCCCAAGTTAGTCCCCTCCATCCAAAAGGAAGACAGATAAAATGCAAACAGGATGTCACACAAACAACTGAACTGTCACCACACTGCCCATTTCTGTACTGTCCCCTCTCTCGGACTGTTCTGGTAGGTATCCTTTCCTTCAATTATTATATTCATTAGAATATAAGTTTTGCTGCATGATTATACAAAATTGTGATTTTTTAAAAAAGAAACTATCCAAGCAAACTTAGAAACAGCCAAACAAGTATTGCAGAGGTGCCTACCGTACTAAGCTCTAGATAATTCTTGTTCTCTCCGACAATTGAGGACGCTGTCGTTTTCTTACTAAGCAGGGCGGATTTATGTCCACGGAATTTAAAGGAAGGATACGAAGATATGAGCGATCCTGTTGGTGACAATTTCGACTGGAACAAATGATTGATCACGACATTTTCACTAGCTAGGAAATAAACAAATGGATGTTGTAAGTGGTGTTAAAATCATTATTTACTTAAATCTTAACTTTATTCCTTATAAAATGCTTCCACTGAAGCATTCTGTACTAAGATGTAAAAGGTGCTGCAGGTCACAGGTCCTGCCACGGTCCTGTCTCATTCCCTTACTGTTGCTGCCCTGGGCCAGGGGTTCTGACCCTTGTCTCCTCCTGAGCTCCTGGCCCTGGGTTCTCTGCCTGGTGCTGCCTCCTAGTTATGGGCATTGTCCAGCTTAGACCTGAGGGGCTTTGCTGCAGCTGACCAGAAGACATCTTGTTTTGGTCACTAATACCTCCTCCCACTCTAGGAAATGGCCAGCCAGGAAAGCAGTACCTTGGGTAGTAGCTCATTTCAGAGCCTCACCTGGCTGCATCTGTTGTTAGGTTAAAGAAGGGGAGAGAGTACCCCTTTTGCTGACTCAGTCAAGCTGCCAAGGTCAAAGTGAGCTGATAGGTTTTAGATGTTACACAATTCTAATGATTCTGGGTCCACGTTCCTATCTTGACATCTCAGGGAAAAGAGGAGGTGGGAGGAGAGGACTCTGGATCACACATTTCAACAGCAAATTGAAAACAATGTGGACGGCTGGGAAAGACAAAGAGGGAGCGCTGTTTGGGTTGGTTGTCTAGATGCAGATCGTTCTTGGAGCCTAAGTTTCCCTCTTCATGATGGCAGGAACTTGACGAGTACTGCGAAGCTGAAATGTGAAATAATGTGCACCAGTCACTTAAGACCATGCTTAGCCTGGGGTCTAACAGCGAAGTAGTTTAATTTCCACCTTTTCAACACTCAAGGTGTTTTGCTTACCCAGGTGCAAAATAAGGCAGATAGAATTTAAATCTGCAACACTTTCAGTGAAAAACCACTACCTTAATAAACAGGGAAGCAGGAGAGCATCAGAGAAGGAAGACGTAGTTACAGAGACAAGAGTGGGAAAAGACCTTGTGGTGCTGGCTTAGAATGACAGGAGGAAGTCCCGTTTTTAGTGCACAGGTGCATACCTGTGTATTATCTATGTCTGTCTCTTAAATTCTGAAGTCTGAAAATACCTAAAGTCAATGACCCTACAGGAGCAGCGAGCTCACCCAGGCCCCAGACCACTGTGTTCAGCAATTCCACTGTTCCCTAGGATAACTCAGGCTGCTTCTAGATCTGTCAGTCTTGGAAGGCCAGCTGCAAGGGAACACTAAAAACATCATGAGAACCTGTCAAAAGGACACAGGAGCTGGCCTGGAGGTGTTCTGACCAGCCAAACCTTGGAGAATTTGAGCATAAACATAATGATGTAGTGGATTATGGCTCACTGGATAAAATAAGAACACCTGAGTCCACCTGATGATCTAAGCAAAGGAGCCAGTGAAGTAGGAGACGTGTCACAGCGAAGGCCACTGTTGGTGGAAGGACAGCGTTCTGCAACTGGGAGAGAAGTAACTGGTTCAAGCAAGCACGGCTGATGCCTGCAAATCTGGCTGGTGAGAGTTGGATGGAGCAGCACACCTGCACAATCTCCAAGGGCTTTCTCACAGGTTACTTGTCAAGGCCAAAGAGGAAACAGCAACTCACGAGTATAAAAGCCTGGCAGGTGCCCCTTATCAAAGCAGCTATGAGTCATCAGCCCCCCGGGACATTTCTGGTGGTCACTGCCTTTGAACGTGGTACACTGTGGATGCTGCCACCTGTGTGGGTTTCCTGGCAAAAATGCATAGTTTGCTTCTAATATGAGTCCAACTCAAATAACCCCAAATTGAGGAATACTGCACAAAATAACTGGTTTTAAATTTTTTTAAACAATGCCATGAAAAACAAAGAAAAGCTACAGAAATGTCCAAGGTTAAAGTGAAATGAACTTGCACTGTGGGGAATCACTACAAAAGACATTAATGGGACATTTGCTAATGTTTTATATGAGCTCTGGATTAGACGGCAGCATTGTATCAATGATCAATAATAACTTACTGAGTTCAAGCAAGAGAATGTCCTCATTTTTGGATGTGTACCAACATTTAGACATTAGCAGATGAGTGACTTGTTCTCAAGTGGTTCAGAAAATACACACATGGAGGAGGAAGAAAGGAGGGAGGGAGGTAGAGGGAGGGAGGCAGTGACGGAAGAAGGGAGATGGAGGGAGGGAGGGAGGGAAAGAAAGGCCATAAGAACCCTGATCTGAAAACGCACTGGGAGTTCTCTGTACTAACTTTATAACTTATCTTTAAGTTTGAAACCACTTCAAAATAAACAAACAAGTATATACTATGACTCATGTAAACAATAACAAGCATTATTATTCATATGCATAGCAAGTCTACATATGAGTGGGCCCTCACAAATAATGTGACACATTATCTTCCACCAGAGGAATAACAGCCTTAAATAAAACTGAAAACACCAGATACAAATATGGACCAAAACATTTGCCTGATCCCCTTTTGTTTTGTATCTATCTATGATCGATATAATGCATCACCATCAAATACAAAAAAAGAAGCATTATGCCAACTTCTAAAACATGCTACATATTAGATCTTCACTAAAAGATAAGACTCCAAGGAAAATGCATTAAAAATAAAAGTGCAGGTAATTGGAAACTAGAAGCAAGATATTTCCAATGATAACAGGTAGGATCAATTCAATTCCTCCTGTGTTCATGATACCATCCTCCATCCGTGCTTTAACATCAGTCTCTGCTAAGACAACTCCAAGTGAGTGCCCATTCTGAGGGGCAAGCAGAATGCCCTCCTGCTCCTGGGAAGACTCAGTGCTACAACTGTGCCGTGGCAACGCAAGGCAGACGTTTCCAAGGATCAGAAGTGACGTGGACATCTGATTTCCAGCTCATGAAAGGCATTGTGTGCTTCCTGTCCCAGGAGAGACAGATGCTCTGTGGCATCCAGAGCACCGTAAAGCACAAAAGATACTGAGCGTACATTCACTAAAAGGATTACTAGAAAAATGTGAATCACCATGGAAATACTAAGAAAATAATTACTAGAGGAGACAGAATCATATATACACACACATATATACACACAATGGAGTATATGTGAATTTAATACATTGTTTTATATATAATATAGAATTATAGCCAATATATATGTAAAGTATTAATGCCCACTAAGTAGAAGGAACTGATAAATCAATCTACACATCTGTAAATACACACGCACACACATATATACACATACATGTAGATTTATGAAGGTACTGGTTCCTTGTACTTAGTGGCATTAATACTCTATAACTGGATGTGCATAAGAATAAAATACCATCCCTGGTTGGGCTTCATGGGGATCTTAAGTAATGAAATTCACCCTACTGTGGCCTAAATAACTTTGGATGTCATATTCGTCTTCATTAGTCTTCACAGAATAGCTTTTTTATATTCATACCACTGAAGTAGTAAAGGTGTTTTACATTCCTATCTGCTAAAAGCTTAGTTAAATTACTTCTACTGGACTCCAAATTAAATTGTAACCAAGGCACAGTGTGGCTAGGCGCATTCCTTATTATTCAGGGCCTTACAATGCAAAAGATATTTCAATTATCCTTTAGCTGGTAGCATATTTTGCAGGAAAATATTCAAGAAATAAGGAACATATGGCATTTTAACCAGTGTGAGGGGAAATCAACTTACTTTTCATTACAAATAGAAGATTCTGTGAAAGGGAGTCTTTATTTTTTTCAATTGCTCCAACAATTTCATACATTACCTACAATAAGAGAAAATAGCATAATTACTAAGGATTAATCATGACCATGAAAATAAATTCATTTAAAGAACAACTCAGTTCAGCTGAAGCTTTAAATTATTCATGAAAGAAGTGTCTTCAGGTCTGAGAGCTCACACTGCAGGCAAGTTCAAAGCTATCGCCTGCATGTTTTAATGCTGTACTTCAAGAGAGGACATTGCTCTGCTTCTGTTTTGCAAGGTTTTCTTCTGATGCCTGAGTTTAAGGGCAAAGGCTGATGACTCACATCCTGTAGCCCCTTTATTTTTATCAAAAATCAGCTAACCAAGTGCAGATGCCTGAATTCGAGGCTGTGCAGTTTCCGCAGTCTGGGCTGGCCCACGATCTCCTTATTAAGGGGTGCCGTTTGACCATTTAACAGCCAGTTCCTTGGATGTCTTTTGAATGAAGAAAATGTGAGAAACGATTATCTCTGGATTATTCAAGAGGAAATTTTCCTCACCATAGTTTATTTAAGAACACATTTAGGTGACTTAATTGTCTGGTTCTATTGGTATCCAGTATGGCTGGGAGTCCTGATCTTTAGAGATAGTTTCACGGCATCTCTCTGAGCTAAGTGTGACCTCCCAGTGAGGCTGTGAGAAGCCAGATTATCCACACCTCCATCAGGAAGCTGGTCTATTTCAATACTGGCTCCTTTCAGAAGCAGCTTGGGGCACAGAAGCCTGGGTAGGGTGCCACAGGCTGTCCTTTCTCTCTTCCTACCATCACCCCTGGTGGAAATCCAAGAGGGAAAAACAGTGGCTAGACTTGGCACCCTGAGGATTTCTGTGGCAGGGGGGACTGGACAGACACAGAAAGGCCATGAGTCCATGTGGCCTGTGGGAAGAACCTAAAGAAGGGATGCCTGGTGGTCCATGTCCCCACATGGCCTTTAAGTCCCAGTGTTCACACGTCCTCCCTCAATAAAGCTCTACACCTGATTCCTTGCTGTCACAGGAGACTGACTAGCACAAGAAATCTCTATCTCTCTTGTCAAAACTGAAGTTCTGAGCCTCCCTGTTGGAGACTCCAACTGACTAAATTCCCCAGAAAAGGGCTTTAACACAGAACCGGCACAGACATCCACCAAGGGCAGTTTGATATTTATAGGGCATACCGTTTTTATTTATTCATTCATACTATATTGCTTATATTTATTTATATAAATGTATTGTATTGGTAGGGTATTTGCATATAATTAATGAATCATGAAGCAGGTAAACTGAATCACTTTCATGATACTGGGCAAACTCCAGTAGCTCCTGAAGTCCTCTCCGTGTGCCATCATGTTCTCCAGTGCCCCCAAGTCTAAAAGGCCTCTGATCTTATTAATAAGGTACAAATGGACACAGTATTGACAGGCTCTGAGTTGACAGCGCACTGTAGATATTAGACACTACCAAAGCAGCTTACTTATTTTATTGTAATTGCCATAGTAATCAAATGACTGACAACATAGTCCATAAAATCGGCATTAGTGGATTCTTGACATGTGGTTTCAAATATTTATTTTTGGTCCCAAATTTGAAATCAAGTATTGCTTCAAGGAATCTTTTCATATATTCATGGAGATGACACTTGAGACCCTTATCTGCACCCTGAGTACACAATAGCACCTCGCCACTAAATCAGTTGGCGTTCCCAGGATCTTAGTGGACAGAGCTGACAAATACAGCACACTTACGCATGCACAGACAGATGTGTGGACACACACTTTTCATTACGTTCAAAGGTAAAATGCCACTGAGTTCCATATCTGGTCTTTTAACCATGATAATTCTTTAGTCCAAAGAAGTTCGATATTGGTTTTGTCAAATGCAATTTAAAAATCTAAACATATGGTGTCCATTCAAGCCCATTTATTATGTACATGTGTTCCCATCACCTTTAAATATTTTGAATTAGCATTTTAATTTAAATCTAATTTTAATATTTCATTTCTTTTTAGTTATACACGAGAATAGAATTGATTTTGACGTAATTATAAAAGTATGGAATATAATTCATTCTAATACAGTCCCCAGTACTTCCCCAGTAGTCCCTCTCCCTGTTCCCCTCCCTCTACTCTACTGACTTTTCTGTTATTTACTTATAGAAATTTTTTTTAAATTAGTGTCTTGTGGGTGTATGTGACGGTAAAATCCACTGTGGTATACTGAGACATGCACACAGAAAAGTTAGGAGAGATTTATTCCACTGTCTTCTCCCATCCCATCCTTGCGCCCTTCCCTTCATTCCCCTTTGTCTACTACACTATAAAGATAATTTTAGATTTATATAAAGTTGCAAAAGAATAATCCAGATAGATCATGTGCACTCTTCTTCTGCAGTTTCCTGCAAGGGTAGCATCCTACAAACAATCACAATGGAGATACTGATTAGTGTAGTGAAAACACAGAACATTAACATCAGCACATTGGTCCTGTGTATTGCAAATTTTGGAGTTTGCTCACCTCCCAGAGATCATCATCTATTTGTGGGACTCTTCTTCTAGGTTCTTTATTCTGCTCTGTCAATCTGTGTCTGGCCTTTGGACACTGTCTTGGTCACGGAAGCTTTAAACCACAATGGTGCGTCCAACAGGCTAATTCTACCCGCTCTACTTACAAAACTGGCCTCAGCTACTTCAGGGTCTTCTCCTTCTCATATAACTCTTAGAAGTGTATTACCTATTCCTTTACGTCTACAAAAACTTTTGCTGTGATTTTGTCAGGAATAGCATTGGATCTGAATGTCAATTCAGGGAGACTTGGCTGTGTTCATTATCACCAAGTTGACGATCTACTCTTTTAATCTATGATTATATCATGTCTCTCCTTTTAATTAGACTATGATTTCTTCCATCAGCATTTTGTGATTTTCTGCATAACACTCTCTACATGTTTTGTTAGATTTATATCCAAATATTGCATTGTTTACGAGTGACTGTAAATGTTATTGCATTTTTAATTTCAGTGCCCATTACTCGTATATAGACAGGCAACGGAATTTTTATGTTCATCTTGTATCTTTGACTCTGCTGTACTCACTTATTACTTCTTTGAGTTTTTTTTTCCCCCATTTTGGTAGATTCCTTGGGATTTTGCACACTGAAATTTATGTCTTAAATAAACAGGTGCAGGTTTATTTCTTCCTTTCCAATCTGTCCACTTCTGATTTCCTCTCTTGCCTCATTACACTTGCTAGAACATAGCAGACTCCTTACCTTGTTTCCAATCTTGTGCAAAAATATTGTCGTCACCATTAAAACAATGCTATCAGTAGGATTATTACAGATGCTCTAGGTGGAGGCTGTCCCCACCATTTCTATTTTTCTGAGTTTTCCTTATGAATGGATATTGAATTTTATCAAATCTTTTTTTTTTTTTTGATTCATTGATATGATGCTGTGATTTTTTTCTCCTTTAGCTTGTTCTTGTGATGGATTACCTTGACTGATTTTCAGACATCAGATTGGCTTTGCACTCCTGGGATAAACAATGTCCATTGGCCATGGTGGATAATTCTTTTCATATATTTCTGAATTGTAGTTGCTAATATTTTAACAGTATTTTGCATCTATTCATGAGGGATATTTATCTTTAGTTTTCTTGTGTGTATGCATATGCCTGTTAAAGTCTTTGCCTGGTTTGGGTATCAGGGTAATACCAGCTTTATAAAACAAATTGGGAAGTATTCTCTAGCTTATTTTCTGAACAAGTTTGTACAAAGTTGGTGTTAATTTTCTTTCAAACATTTGGTAGAATTCTCCAGTGAAACCATCTGGAACGGGGAGATTTCTTTTTTGGGAGATTTTAAATTACAGACTCATTTTCTTGATAGGCCTATTCAAATTATCTATTTTATATTGGGTGAACTGAGGTAGCGTGTGTTTTTTGAAGAATTGGTCCATTTCATGAAATCGTCAACTTCATGATAGATTTATCGGTCGTGTTCCCTTTTGATATTTTTGATGTGTGCAAGGCACATAGCTGTGTTCTGTTTCATTCCTGGTTATCTGTGTTTTCTCTCTTTTTCCATTGTCCATCTTACTAGAGGTTTATTATTTTTATTGGTGCTTTCAAAGGCCAGCTTCATTGTGAAGATTCCATCCTCTCCCAGATTCTACTGGCTTCTACTGGCTCCACCTTCCATGGCTCGCTTTGGTTGACTTTGTTCCCCAGTTCTTGGGACAGAAGCTCAGATATGGATTTCAGACTTGCCCTATTTTCTAATACATGGATTTAAGGGCTATCAATTTCCCTTTCAGTCTTGTTTTAACTCACAAATTTAATAGGTTGTATTTTCATTTTCATTCAGTTGAACATATATTTTTAAAATTCAAGATTTCCTCTTGAATCCATGGGTCATACTGCTTGGTTTCCAAGCTTTTGTCAATTTTTAGTTTAATTCCAGTGTGGCGGGCAGACCTATTCCATTTCTTGTCAGTCCTTTCAAATGTGTTTGGCTTTGATTTATGGTCCAGCATATGGCCTATCTTGATATATGCTCCGTGGGGACTCTAAAAACTTGACTTCTGCTTCTGCAGGCTGAGGTGTTCTGTCACACTGGGCAGACCCTGTTGTTCCATAGCTGGGGGCCATTTGGTGTTCTTGCTGATGGCGTAGGCAGCTGTTGTAGCAACTGTTGAAAGAAGAATGTTCAAGTTTCCAACTTAATCCTCTTTGTTCACTGGGCTCCCTCTGGTACCACCTGCAGGGACGAGGCAGGGGCTCACCTCAGTCCTGGGCATGGACAATTAGTCCCTGCTCCACCTCCTTGGACATGCAGCCAGTGTGGATTCCCATGACTGCTGAGTGGGGACAGCAGGTTCACCCGCTAGTCCGCAGTCATGCTTCTCTGGCGTCAGGGCAAGCAGTGCAAGGGTGAGTACTTCCACACCGCTTCCCACGTGGGGAGGTGTTGCCGGGGCAGAGCTGGAAGTCTTGACCCTACTCAGCTGCTCTGACCTAGCCCCAGTGGCTGGAGGTGTGGGTAACAACACCCAGACCCGGCACAATGCTGAAATCTGATGAACCTACAGATTTCTGAATTGTGAACACTTAAAAGAAAACTATAATTTTAAAAAGTGTAATTAAAACATTTGTTTTGAAGATATTTGTTTTAGATGGCCACAGTTAAAAATGATCCATGTTTTGTTTTTGTCTTAAATGAATAGAAAACCTTTGTATAAATGAAGCTTTTCAGAGAAATAGCATTGACAGTGTAATATATATTAAAATACACATCATGGAGGATTGGTTCAAGCAATTAGGGAGGCTGAGATCTGCCACTGGCAAACTGGAGACCCAGAAGGCCAGTATAAAGTCCTCAGTCGGAGGATCAGTGGTTTAGAATCCAGGCTGAGTCTGAAGGCCTGAGAAGCAGGTGCCGGGTGAAGGATGGATCCACATCCAGCTCAGCAGTCAGAGACTGAATCTGAGCTTCTTCCATCTTTCATCCTTGAGGGCCCTAGAAGTTGCAAGTGACCCAGCCACACCTGGAGGCAGATCTGTTCTATACCGCCCCATCCAATCTGAGTGGTCCAGAAACACACGAACATGTTGGCTTTCCCCTGCTATTTAGAAATATTCATCCTTAGCTGACAAGTAATGACTGTGCATAGTTGTGGGCTGTTCTGATCTCCGCATGCACTGCAGAAAGAGCACTCGCCCTGACTCACCAGCTCCTGGGCATCCCACGGCTTATCAAATCCACGCGCGCTCACAACCACACAGGCCCAGCTCCCGGGGTGCCGAGCTGTGGAGGAGGAGCTGAGCCCTGCAGGGCAGACAGGCCTGTGCTCCAGCTTCCACCTCTCAGTGCCCCTGGGCCAAGGTGCTGAGCATGCCAGACTTCTCATCTGCAGGCATGTAAGCAACACGGTACCTCCCTCTCCAGCTCTCTCCCCATCTCTCTCTCATTTTGAAGGGAAAGGAAAGGCTTGTTTTTATTCACTTGAGCACAACACCTATAGTTTTCTAGTTCTTATCCCCTATTCCTGTTTCTAATGATCACCTGTGCTGCTTCTCAGCCTTTGTCCAGATTTTTTTCTATCACTGGCTTGAGAAGGACCCCATGGAGTCACCCAGGCCATCTACTGGAGGCTGCCGCATGGCAGCACAACATGAGGAGTCGTTCATAAGGAGCACAACATGAGGAGTCATTCTTTACCTGTGGTTTTATTAGTTGAAATGCATTTAGACTTTTATGAACATTGTTCCCAAATAGAAAGATCCTCCCTAGAAGGGAGCCACATGAAAGTTATTGCCCATCCATGGGTCACTGTCCTCTAGCAGGCATGGCTTTGGGTAATGAGACAGCAAGTTTGTAGAAAAGACACCAAGAGAAGTTGCAAAGCAGTGGGGACTGCCACCAGGGTCCCCAGGGAACTCAAGGGAAATAAGCCCCCAACCCAGAGGAATGGGCACAAGAATTTCTATGTGGGGAAAAACACAATCTACCCCAGCAATCACCTGTAGCTTTGTGACTCTGGGGTGGTGGGAGGATAGAGACAGGCCCTTTTCCCAGAGGTGCTGCCAGGAAGCAGGAGCAATGGGTAACAGATTTTAGGTGGCAGGACCTCTTGGCCATCGAGGGAGCTGCTCCACTCAGGGCCCTGTTCCTCTTTTTCTTGCTGGCTTATTATTTGGGAAATGAAAGGAGAAAGACATGAAAGTAACCAAAGTGAGAGGCAAGGCCAATGCCTTTCTGCCCCCGCCATCTTTACAGAGTGGATGCTCAGGCCTTCTTTCTTTCTCCCTCTCAAGGATTGGAAGACAGGCTTCATGCCATACGTAACAGCCTCCCTCATCCATGTAATAGAGAAATTTATATCTGTACAACCTGCTACAAATCTTTAAGGAAACTGTCATGCATTCAAAAATTTCCTTTGGAACGATTCTGCTCACTAAATGACTCAAGAGAGCCTCGGCTTTCGCCTGCATTTCAGCTGCGCACTCGAGTGCTTCAGCGTGTATGCCAAGCACGGGGTGTGACAGAAGCCGGAGCAGTGACAGCAGGCTGCTTTGGGGATGCGCTTGCTGCAACACTCCGGCAACACAGTAAACACAATTAGAAGACAAATTATGTCAGCTTGAGATGAAGAGGGGGAGGCATAAGACTCTTTCCACGGCTGTGAATCGCAGTTCATCCAGACACTGAGGTTCCTGGCTCCAGAGAGAAGAGAAGCTAGGACGCGGAACCTCGTGCATTCTCCTCCTAACCGGAGGCTGTCAGGCTCAGGCTTGGCTCATCACCAAGGCAACCGAAATCCAAAGGCGAGTGCCACAGAAATAGCTTGGCCTACCAATGCGGATCCTCATTCCCTGAACTGCAAGCAAGAGCAGCTGGTGTCCTTTCCTGTCCTGTTTAAGAAGGGGCAGGGGTCACCCATGCTAGAACATGGATGGAGCTCTTCCACTGCAGCTCACTCCTGCGTGGGCCTCGTGCCTGATGGGACCGTGCAGGGCAGTGGGGCCTGTGCCAACCTGAGGGCCCGCGTGGCTACACTTCCAGCATTTCTCAAAATGAGGGCTTTGGAACCCCTGCAGAACACCTGCATTTATTAACATAAGTGCAAATCCTTTGGGCTTCACCCCAAACTCTGGAAACATCGTTTGTGGGAGGGGAGCCAAGAGCCTGCATTTCCCACCTGCTCCCCATTGAGCAGGTGGAGCTTGATGCAGAAAGTGAATGAGAGCGGGAGGAGGTGGAGGCGGGAGGGACAGCGGGCTGTGGGCTGGGGAGAGGGGAATCTGGCTCTAGTTTCCACCTGTCAACCTGCAAGTCACTCCTGGGCTACACTGGGGGCCTTAACTGTGGGGCATGAGCAGTGAGCTCTCTTCTCAATTCAATTTGCTGTTAAACTCTGGCCAGTTGGCACAGGAGCTGCATGGTCAGCACAGCCCACCAAGAAAAGCACTGCTGTAAGGGGCTGAGGACGGGCCTTCAGTGGCTAGAGTAAATGGGCCCAAGTGGACATCATCTCTCTAGACTGCCAAATTGCTTCTAGTGTGGCTAATATCAAGGATAATTAAAAGGTAACCGTCATTGGACTGCAGTCAGGGTTCAAGAACTAAGTTTGGAATAAAGCAAGCAAAGTAGCTGAGACTAATCATAACACAAGTATATTTGTAAAATTTGAAAACTACTAAAAGTAATAGAATAAAACATGACCTCTAACTCCCATTTTCATAGATAGTCAAACTTCAATTTATAGATCTCTTTCTATAAAACCTAATTTTGTCTGCATATGCACTCTTGGAGACGGGGACTCAGGGGCTTGTGACACTCAGCTCTCTGACGTGTCATTTGTTCACAGCTGGTCACTGCCCAGATCAGCCGGGCTATGCAGGCCCTGGGCTCCTCGGAGCCTCTGCTATGCCTTCTAGAGAGTGCTGTGCTGAGAGGAGCTGGTGGACGGTGGGAGGCGGCAGGGCGTGGAAGCCTTGGTGCCTACCTTCCTCCACCTCCTCCCCACCTCCACGTTCATCCACATGCCTCAGGGTCCCAGCTTCCTGGGTCAGCTGGGATGCCAGCTTTCTCTGCCTGCCTCCCCACCTGGGATGCAGGGCACCTACTCCCCTCACTTGGCCTCCCAGCCTTGGGGAGGGCAGCTGTTACCTGCCATGCACAGCCTGGGTGTCATTCACCATCCTCCATCTGTCACCTTGGCTTCCTGTGTGACCTCTTTCCTGGAATCATTTTCTTCTCCGTACAAGTACAGTGCCATTTCTTTTCTAGACTGCCAACTCCACCATCCTCCCTTCTGTCTTTGTCTTTTCCTGTCTTGGGGCTGGCAGTTCAGAGGCTCCTGCCTGGGAGGCGCTCAGAGAGGACAGAGTGGACGTGCTGTTCATCCTCCTGACTCCCAAATGAGGGGACGCCCCTCACTGTAAAGGGAAGCCAAGAGAAGGAGGCCGGGTGGGAAAGCAGACCCAGTGATGAGAGGCTCATGGCAGGAGGACTGAGTGGGGAGGGGGAGCTTGCGTCCCACAGGGTGCCACATGGCCAGAGCGGAGCAGGTTTCAGCGCGCAGGGCAGGGCAGAAGGGAAGAAAAAGAACAGGGGCAATGGCTGGAAGTGCACACGAGGTGTCCCCTTAGTCCTCCTCAGGCCAGGCCACTTCTGAGTGGCCAAAGCAGGGCCGGGTCTCAGCAGACCCTCAGGGTTCACAGCGCCACTCCTGAGGCTCCCTAGCCTCCTGCGCCTTCCCTGTTACTGCCTGGCCGGCGATCACCCACAAAAACCACCGCATTTGACTTCGAGCCTCTTCTACTGTCCGCATGCCCCACCTTATAAAGCAGTATGCAAAGGTCAAACCAAATGGCCAATTACACTATTCCACAATTAAACTGCTTCTGATATGAACATCTCCATTTCCATGTAGCTGAAATGCTAAAAGCTAAAGTCCCTCTAACAAAGCCACCCCAGTGACAGTCCCGGCATTTAAGGGTTCCATGCCAGGTCACATCGTGGGGAAGCTACACCCAGGATTTACAAGTGTGCCTGTGTCTGCCCTCCACCTGCGTCTATGTACGCATCTGTCTGTTGATCCTTTGATCCTGTGCCCAATCTGAGTACACAGCAGTGACCACTTTATTGCTTCAATGGCGTCCAAATACGGCCATCATCAAAAAGTCTGTGGGGAAAAAACAGGTTAATCTCACCAACTGGGGGGAAATGCAAATCAAAACCTCAATGAGACATCATCTCACCTCAGCTTTTTAATCAAAAAGATGAAAAATAACAAGGGCCATGAAGGGTATAGAGGATGGGGAACTTGAGGAGATGCTCGTCAGCACAGGAGTGGAGAGTCCTCACACCTGGAGGAGGGAATGTACATCAGCACAGCCACAACGGGAACAGCAGAGAGTCCTCGAGAAACTCAAGAGCGAGCTACCACACGGCCTAGCAGTCCCACGCTGGGTATGCACCCAAAGGAGTTAAATAATTACACCAAGAAGATGTTTACTGGACTGTGCTCTCCCACAGTTCCTAAAATATGGAATCAACCTATCTAGATGCCCATCAGCATAGGAATGGACAAAGAGAATGTGAAGTGTGCAAACAATGAGATGCATTCCCTCAAGAGAAGAATGAGATGAGGGTATTGGCAGCCTCCTGGATGGAACTAGAGGTCATTATGTTAAGAGAAATAAGCCAGACACTGAAAGACAAATCCCAAATGTCCTCACTCATGTGTGGAAAATAAAAAGTTGATCTCATAGAATGGAAGGAAATAGTGGTCATGAGAGACTGGGACAGAAAAGGGGCAGGTGACATCGGTGCATTTCAGTGAGGCAGGAGCAGCTCTGGGTTTCTGGAGCACCTTGGATGACTGCTGGTTAGACAACGCATGGCGTCCTTCAAAATGACCAGAAGAGCACAGAATTCCCAGAACATGAAAATGACTGACTTGTGAAGAGACAGAAGCGCTTGTCACCCTGATGAGAGCCCCACATTGTACACATGGTCCAGTTGCCACAATGTACCCCTGAAGACCTGCAGACGCTGTGTCTCAGCTAAAAACACCAGCCATAAGCACTTTTGCATTTTCTGCCTCCATCCTCCAAGTCAAGAGAGGGCTGACTTTGGGGGACCCTTCCCACAGCTTCGCCTTGACCTCTAATTAAGGTGATACTGGGCACAGGCGCTGGGGGGAGTGGATAGTCCTGGTGTACCTCATAAGGGGTTCTCGGTCAGCCATGGGAGCACAGCTCCTTATCTTGTCCACAGGCAGAGCCCTGTTAACTCTGGCTGAGGGACACAGGGGAGGCTGGGAATGATGGAGTCCAGTGGAGAGGGCCTGTGTGCATGAACGTCAGAAACCCAGGGCCATGGAGAGGGGCGCATCCAGCCAGAGGAAGGACCACCCACATTCCCAGGGGAGGCCTTGCAGCAGGTGCAAGCACCCCCTGGAGAGTCAGCCTTGGCTGGAGGCTGTGAAAGTGCAAAAGTGCGATGCTCCAGAATGATACAGGACAAGCAAGCCCCTGCCTCCCCATTCTGGCCTGCAGGGGAGGAGGCTTACCACGGAGAGCAAGCAACTACAAGCATGGGGACTGGCAACTGTTTTGTTTATTTTTTAAAAATTATTATTATTATTGGGCCCTAGAATTCCTAATCACTGAGTTGAGTCTGTGAGTGCCATGCAGACCAAATAAAGAAGTTTCTATACCAGGGAGGCCAGGCACATCACTGGGGCTGCCCCGGCTTTGGTCCAGTTACAGGGAAAGAACCACCTTTGCTCAGTAGATTTCAAAAAGTAGGGAAGGCCAAAAATAACACTAAATTCCAACTGCATCCTCCCAGGTGCACGAAGAACAAAATGCTAAAACACTCTGAAGAGCTGATTGTTGAGGGAGAAAGCAAGGCGTGTTCCTCTCCCTGGAGAAATGGATGTACAGGTAGAAATGCTTAAAACAAGGGGGGATGAGCCACTCGTGAAGCCTGCACAGGTGCCACTAATGCAGACCTGCTGCCAGCAAGTCAAACCAGAAGGGGCACATTTAATTTCCAGCCGTGTCTCCAGACAGGCAGAAGTACAGCTAAAGCAAAGGACTTGGCTTTCTTCTCGAGGACTACCTGTGCTCACTCCATCAGTAGCGCTGGACTAGGGAGAGAGCAAGAGCAGGGCTGGGATGCGAGCCGGGCCCCTGGGTGACAAGCATCTGCACTGGAGAGGGGAATAGGAAGGAGAGAGACCTGTGTCTGGCCATTACAGGCCAAGCATCCTTGGCCTGAAAATCCAAAATCTGAAAAGCCCCAAACTTCAAGAAAACATTTTGAGTGCAGATACGGCTTTCAAAGAGATTTGGATTCTGGAGCAATCTGGATTTGAGATTTTCAGATTAGGGTTGCTCAACTGGTAAATTGTAGGAAAATATGCCAAACCCCTCTCCCCACCCCACCCCCAAAATTCTGAACTGTGGAACGCCTCTGGTCCCAGGCATTTTGGGTAAGGGGCACTCAGCCTGCAACAGGGTTTCCAGTCATGCCAGGAGCTGAAGGTGAGGGGTATGAAGGTCACTTTTACTTGTTTTCCTTTCTGAGGTGGGAGAGAGGGTCTGGAAGAGAGCGATGGGGAGGATTCTAAAGCCCACGAGGAGCTGCAGGTCTGGTAGCTGCCTTACCTACCACACCGAACCAGGGGCTCCATCTGCTTCCCACCCCGAGATCATCAATATTTATGGAACGGAAGTAAATTCGCACATCCCTCATATTTATAATCCCTTCCTGCACCATGTTATTTACATGCTGCAAAACGTAATCCTCAGAAAAGAAGTAGTTAGGATTAACAGATGATAAAAATGCAAACTTTTTGAAATATACCCGTGAATTCAATATATCACATCAGAATATATGTGAAGATTGGTTTTAGCAAAATAAATAAATGATCATTTTCAGCAAATAGAATGTGTCCAAGTATTCTTCACGCCTAGTTTCTGCTTCCCACCCCAGGCTTCGTGACAAGGGTCTCCCTTCCTCGCATAGTGGTGAATCAGCTCTAGACTTCGCCAACACTTATGAGCAGAGGCTTATAAATGAAGAGAGTCTGTTCAATGGTGCTGCACATTTCCTTCCGGGCAGTGTCAGCTGACAAATACTAATTAACAGAGAAGGTAGAGACCAGAAGCACACAGTGAGGCGGTCCGAGTCCCTATCTCGACACCTAGGAATCTGGACATTACCTTGAACTTGGCACAGCTGAAGTTCTTAAATGCTTCATACTTTCCTTTTAGGGAAAGAAATACCAATCGACCCACAATAAAATGCCAATGCTATAGGAAATTCAAAACTGCATGTTGATAGCTGTCAGCCCTGACATTTGGGGGGTGTGCTCCAACTCTGCAGGGACAGTGGTATTCTCCCTGAGATCCCCTATTCCCCTTCCTGCCCCAGCAGAAAGGAAATGCCGGTCCCAGTCTCTCGACAAGCTGCCAAAGGTCAAAGCGCCATCAGTGGTCGAGTACCAGGAACCCTTCAGAGCTAGTTTTTATTTTTCAAAACTTCTGCCCAAGAGGTGAACAGCTGCAGATGTAAATTAAGCCCTTTCTGTGCAGGTCAAAATATCTTTGTCAAATAACCTTTAATAATATCAGTTTGGCTGAGACCAGACAGATTTGATTGTTCTGTCTGGGGATTCTGCCTGGAGAAAAGAGAAATAAATGGAAGCTGCCCCATCGATCGGTCTGTCGGCTTTGTCTTTTGATTTAAAGGTTTACTTTCAGAGCCTTCTTGGGTACATTGTGTTTCCCACAAATCTCCAGCAAGTGAAGGCCAGCTATAACTGGTGTGACAAACACAGGTGGAATCAGGAAACTGAGGGGCCAAGCACTGTCTCTCTGTTAACATGCTGAAGGGTACAGAGGGCCATACCATGTCACCTGGAATCTTCTTGGGCATCAAGTACAGAGATGAAGATCTTACTTGTCAGAGCTCTGGGCAACAGGATTCCTCTAACTACAGATGATTCCCAAACTCAGCTCATCCAAAGATGGTTCATCCTTCTCAAGGAGAAGGAAAAAAATGCAGGTGTTTTATAGACAGGCTCCCAATCAGTAACATTCTTGTCCAGCATCATTTCCATCAGCAGTGATTTAGGGACTGGAACAATCCTGTCCAGGAAGCCAAGGTTATCTA
This sequence comes from Geosciurus inauris, assembly GCA_004024805.1. NCBI lineage: Eukaryota > Metazoa > Chordata > Mammalia > Rodentia > Sciuridae > Geosciurus > Geosciurus inauris. The sequence goes on from PVHX01000158.1 coordinate 156,372, forward strand.
GAAGGTGTGGCTCAGCAGGTGGAGAAGGAATCCCAAGGAGCTCAGTCAAAATCCACCCACAGAAGACGACACATCTGCTAGCCCACTATCCAGGGGCCGTAAATTTTTATTTCATCATAAAATCACAAAGGCATAATATGTGTATAAAATTTTGGAGAAGGTTTTAATTTTCTTATGGGAAATAACATTGAAAGGATTTTTAAATGTGTAGTAAAATTTCACATACCTGTATGCTCCATTAAAATATCAGTCCCGAAACTAAATGGTGAAGAATGTAATTGTTACACAATTGTTTTTGATCACAATAGACTTACTCATCAAAAAGCAACACATAATATTCAATGAAAACCAGACTGACAAATTAACATAAATTAAAACACTCATCCACATGGTTCTCCTTCAGCCCAGTACTAGAGTGCCCACAGGGCGGCATCTGAATTTTCTGCACTTAGCTCTCACAGAAATCTTTCCAGTGTGACACAGAAGCAGGAGAACACCATAATGGAATTGGAGTGTGACAGCTGTCCTGACATCTACTACAGTGACACTGGTAACACTGTGATACACAGACAGTGACTTACAATGTGATTTATAAAACACTGCTCGTTGTCATGCAGGCATGTTACTAAGAATCAGTTGATTTTTGTGAACAAATCAAGGATATCTTGCCACCTACTTAGTCTGAGTAAGTCAACCAGCCCAACATCATTCACCTGAAAACATGACAGCTGAGCAGATGATCCCTCGTGCATTTTCTGGTCTTGGGTATTCCTGACTAACGAGTTCCAGGTCTTGCTAAACACTGTGCTGTTCCTGCACTGAAGGCTTTCAGCTACTGATGGGAAGTTGACTGGCTTATTTGAAGTCATGTTTAAAAATAATCACCTGCATTTATTGCTAGCTTAGCACTGAACCTTCAGAATAAGCTTAGGAGATTCATAATCTTATCTTCTTTCATTATAAATTTCATGGATGCAGAAACAGAAGGTCCTATCCTTCTCTGTCACACAACAGAAGGGCTGAAACTCAAACCCAGCCTGGGGGCCCCAAGGGTGGGGCGGGGTCTCTTCTCTTCCCTATACAACACATATTCCATGAGTAAGACGGTGAAACTTCAAGAATGTCGCCTACTATATTGTTAGGAGAGGAAAACACAGAATACTTGAGGAACTAGCTAGGGTGCTGTCACCTACTGACCTCTCTTGGATGGAGTAATGTCCCCAAGCTCATGTCCATCTAGAACCACAGAACATGACCTATTTTTTGGCAAAAGAGTCTTTGCTGATGTAATTAGTTAAACCGTCAGGAGAGAATATTGGGTTAGGATGGGCCCTAAATTCTAACAAGAAGAGAAGACACACAGGGAGGCAGGCCATGTGATGGGAGCACATCTTGGGTGGGGTTTGCAAGCCAAGGAATGCCCAAGCCAAGAAAGAAAACTGGAGAATGTCTCCCTCAGCGTCCCCAGAAGGAACCCACGCAGCTGGCACTGGAGTCTGGACTCCTCTCCTCCAGTTCTGTGAAACAATACATTCCTACTGCCTCCGCCCCTCTGCTGTGAGTGTTGCTGTGGCAGCAGAGGAGACTAATGTGAAGCTGTTCAATCTTTTTTTTTTTTTAAATTTTTTTTAGTTGTAGATGGACACAATATCTTTATTATTTATTTTTATGTGGTGCTGAGGATCGAACCCAGTGCCTCACACATGCAAGGCAAGCGCTTTACCACTGAGCCACAATCCCAGCCCCATGAAGCTGTTCAATCTTTAGGGTGTCACTGAAGGCACCAAAGTTTACTTAAAGAAAACTGATATGGGGATGTTGATACACAAGGATGAGATTAAAAAAATGTTTCAGAAGTACTTTTAAAATTGTAAAATGCCACACTGGTATCAGGCATCATTATTGATGAGGTCAGGGAGAAACCAATGAAATCTAGATTAGCCAAGAACTTGATCTTGGGAAGATGGACAAGATTCGGAATGGTCAGGCAATGGGACTTCCAGGTGAGGAAAACCACAGGGGCAGAAACAGATGGAGATGGGCAGGAGCCACTCAAAATGAATCCCGTGATGTAAAAATAAGTTCTACAATGTCACAAGTTTAAATCAATTGCTTCTATAATCTATGCTTAAATCGCTTGTTTCTATAATCTATCATGTTGAATGAATCAGTAGAATACTTCATTTGTTCACTAAGACCACTGTAACAAATAACCACAAAAAACAATAGAAAGGCATTCTCTCCTGGTACCTAAGCTCCCAGAGGCCCCAGGGCAGGCTCCTCCCTCCTCCTGCTGGGGCTCAGGTGCTCCCCTGCCAGCAGGTGTGCTGCTCCCCTCTCTGCCTCCAGCCATCAGGTGGCTCTCTCTCTCACCCTCCCCTCTGGACACTTTCCACTGGATATAGAGCCTTCTATAAAATCGAGGATGACCTCCTCTTTAAATCCTTAATTATATATACAGAGGCCTCCTTTCCAAACAAGGTCACATTCACAGACTCCATGGATGAGGACCTGGACATGTCTTCGGGGAGGGAGGCCACCATTCAACTCTTTACAATACATAACTGTTTGGGGAGAAATGGACCTGAAATACAGACTTATCATCTTAAGTTAGAAAAACAGTGATAACTTGATATCTACAAATCACCCAGGTCAATCACAGTGGGACATTTATCTGAGACCCAAAGGGACTTGCTTCATCCTAAAATAAATTTTAATAACTTCCAGATAAAGATGTATAAACAAACAACATGCAAGGGTCATATATGCCAATACACATGTTATGTAACTATCAATTTTGATTTACATTTTCATTAATTCAATTTTTATTATTTCAGGTCACTTTACTGTCTCCTAATCCATTCACTTTTTCACATCAAAATTTAGGAACTTTAAAATACTATTTCCTACTGGAGTTAGTTTAGAATCACCTTAATGGAAATCCAACTCTCCTAAGAGCCAATGTCTTTGTCAAGCTATAATTCTTCTTCCCTTCAACAGTCTTAATTTTAATAGCTAATAAAATTAGACACACTTTTGGATTTAATACTTTATCTGTCATTTAAATCAGCAGCTTAAGAGTGACCCTTAAAACAGGCAATCCCATATATGATTTAAAATTTGCTAACACAAATAATCATCCAACCAACCAAACAACCCCTGAGCCCCACAAGCCGCCTTTAATTCAAATCCATGCTCATTAACGAGACCTTATTAATATTTCCTGCACAGCCTCTTCCCATTTACTTTAAAATATTTCTGTAGTGGAGACTGGAAAATACACCATGCTCCTATGAGTAATGAAAAATTCAAATATATTTAGGAAAGATCTTCAGCTGTAATTCAAATAATGTTGCTTAAACATTTCTAAAAGGACCTCTGAGCCTCGGTTCAAAGGAGCCTCCGAAGCTTGGCAGGATCTCCTGGGCGGAGCTCTGGACAGGTGAGCACACCTGGTGGAGGCTGGCTGTCAGTGCCATCACCCACAGTAGCAATGGTCTTTCTAGGAGATGTAGTAGGCGTTCACTAAGAAGGCCAGGCAAACCCTCAGGGAGGAGCAGGTGGTGTCAGGGCTCTGTTCCAGTCCACCAATGTGTCCAAACAAGAGGCTGGAAACAAACTCAAGAGCACAGGGGATCAGAGAGTGGCCTCGGGGGTCTGACTTTAATGTCAAAGATTATTCAGGAATGTTTTGACTACCATCAAAATAGATGCTACATGTTGATTTTTAAATCAATTAGCTTTTTCTACATCTCTTGGTTTATAAGAAATGCAGAATAGAGCCAGGTATGGTGGCACATGCCTGTAATCCCAGCACTTTGGGAGGCTGAGGCAGGAGAATCACGAGTTCAAAATCAGCCTCAGCAATGGTGAGGCACTAAACAACTCAATGAGACCCTGTCTCCACATAAAACACAAAATAGGGCTGGGGATGTGGCTCAGTGGTCGAGTACCCCTGAGTTCAATCCCCAGTACCAAACACACACACACACACACACACACACACAAGAGATGCAGAATAAGCTGCTTTTTTTTTAATGCAACATCTCAAAATTGAAGAGTATGTGGCTGTCTGATAACTCAAATGGCACGTGGCTTGACATATTGCCACAAATTATATAAATCTATACTGTAACCTGTGAATGAGTCCTCAGGGAGTCCCTTGGCTGAGACTCATTAGTACATCTCATTGAAATGAAAGATTTTTATAATAGCACAAATTTGACCTCAACTATGGCAAACTTGCTTAAAGAAAAAGGTGCTTTTGGGCTGGGGTTGTGGCTCAGTGGCAGAGCGCTTTGCTAGCAGGTATGAGGCACCGAGTGTCATTCTCAGCACCATATATAAATAAATAAAATAAAGGTCCATTGACATAAAATATATTTAAAAAAAGATAAAGGTGTTTTTAAAGGAAATTTCATAATTATGGGGGAGCTTTGGCTCAGTAGCAAAAAATCAATTGTTGTCCCTATTGAAGTTTGTTTCTATCAGAACTTGCTGAAATAATTCTATTAATTTAAACTATTAAATGATAGTTTCTTCCTGATTCTTCTTATAAACAATTGAAATTAAAATTTTATTGTACCTAGAATAATTTTTTTTTTTTTTTTTGGAACTAGAGATTGAACTCAGGGGCACTCGACCACTGAGCCACATCCCTAGCCCTATTTTGTGTTTTATGTAGAGACAGGGTCTCACTGAGTTGCTTAGCACCTCGCCATTGCTGAGGCTGGCTTTGAACTCACGATTCTCCTATCTCAGCCTCCCTAAGTGCTGGGATTATAGGCTTGAGCCACTGCGCCTGGCTCACCTAGAATAATTTTTGAAATTGAACATAAAATAATCAAAAGGCTCTGATTTCAAACCACATTTTCACTCATTTGAACAGTCAGCATTCATTGAACATCTAGTTCATGACTAATACATAATACAGGTTTACAAGGAGGGTCAAGAATATATGTACTTATCCCAGCTCCCATAAAATTTATAGGAAAAGAATTTCCCTGAAGTCATTATACATTATTATGAATGTTTAGTTAATTTACACAAATTCAATAAATGTTTAACATATAGAAAAGTATAGATTCAAAATCTGAATATAAGGTTAAAAGATTACTGTCTTTATCAAGAACTTGCAAAGCATAAATCTCTCAAATAGAAGAGAGTGTTAATAGCTCTCCAGGGATACAGATATAATGTCTGCCATCAACTTCCTTTCCACACCCATGGACCCTTGAAGGGACTTCTGAGGTCTCTTAGGGAGGGAACCTGTGGCCTCAGTGCCTGACACCAGGTGTGCTTGCTAGTCTCTGCTTCTCTGGGTTTCTGATGTATTTCTCTTTTTAAATATTTTTCTCTCCCTTTTCATGCTCTTCATGGACAAAATCAACACACACATTTCCAGGCATGAAAGTATGTTCTTAGAAACAACCTCTACTATCCCAGCATCACATCAGGATTTCCATGAAAAACTTCAGATTCTGAAGGTCTAACATTGAAATATTGCCCCTTCCAAAGCCTTCCATGTGGGTGGATGTGGGCTAATGCCCCCCGCCCCCATCCACCTGCAGAGGCTGGAAGCAGAGCTGCCTCCCCAGGCTCCTCTGCAGCAGGGAGCTGACTGTTCCTCAGCTTAACATTGAGCTCCATCACCCAGGTTTAGAAGGCGGAAGGGACCATACTCTGTGCCCTGATGTGCAGGGGCTCATCCTTGCTGTGGCACTGGGGTGCCACAGGCTAATCACTGGCTTCTTTGATGCTGAGTGCCAGAGTACAGGCACTTCAAATGAGTTGGTGGCAGCTGTAACTGAGAGTTAGAAACCACAGAAGCAGCATCTCGATTCGGCTGGAGGCACATGCCTTGGTGACTCGGTTCTGGGATATGGCTCAGGGTACTCCTTTTTATTTTATTTTTACTTTTTGGTACTGGGAAGTGAACCCAGGAGTGCTTAACCACTTAGAAACACATCCCCAGCCCTTGTTATATTTTATTTAGAGGAAGGGTCTCTCTAAGTTGCTTAGGGCCTAGCTAAGTTGCTGAGGCTGGCTTTGAACTTGTGATCCTCCTGCCTCAGCCTCCCACGCCTCTGGGATCACAAGTTGTGCCACTGCACTGGCCTAGGGGCACTCCTGAAAGTTCAACTTAGAGTCTCCCAACAGTGTTTTCTTGTGCTGATTTAATTTCTGCTTAAATAGCTACAGGGAAGAATACAGGAAAACCAGCTACATGTCTTCACTGCAAATGCCTCCCTTTTGTAATTAGAGAGCTCTAAGCAACACTGGTAGGCCCGAGTCATATCACAACTCCTCTAGAAAACATTTCTACATTTTTGGGCCAAATAATTGCTTCCTTTTCCATGGGAATACATAATTTTAAAAAGATTGTAATCATATCCGCATTTCCGTGTTTCTTAACGTGCTCCCCCTTATCTGATGCCAGGAATATCCTGGACCCTCTAATGCTCCTCATCTGGTGAACAGCAGTCTTGGTGAACACTGGTGGATTTGACTAGGGGACACTGCAGGGTACCCAGGTGGTGGTAAGTGGTGGTGCCAGTTGGGGGTAGATGGTCACAAGCCCGAAGCAGGGTGACAGTAACTGCAGACGGGAGCAGGACGGAGCCTAAATGGGCATGGGATTCAGTAGTGAAAGGCGGATAAACCCTGATCTTGTTAGGAAGGCAAGGAGGGTGTCTCATCTGGAGTGGGAAGGTCGGGGTGCAGGACAACTGCGAGTGGACTCGAGAAAATGACCTCCGCGGAGGTCTCACAGAGAGCCATGGCATGGGCAAAGACGCCAGTGGCCAGCAGCATCCTGACAGCGGTCTAGATGGAGGAGGGTGGGCACACTGATTCAGGCCCAAGGACGTCCTCAAGGGTGCTGAGGACAGTAGCTTGCCTTAGGGGACTGGCTGGAGGAGCAGGCGTGGAGGGCAGGGGGCTTTCGTAGGTAACAGGCTCTGAGGAAAAACCCGCAATGCTCAGCAGCACTATCAGGACGAGCAGACCCAGAGGCCCAGAGGTTGTCTGTATTATGAGAGCACCCTGGAGTTCACAGCAGAGGGTCTTTAAGCCCAGGCCTCCTGCATCTGTGCAAGGACATGATCAGATCATTACGCAGAGCGCCTGCACTGTTCTGAAGAAGCTAACTCCTCACCAGACGAAGAGCAAATAGCTTAGGAAAGCGGCATCACCCAGCAATGCACCCGAAAGCACCAGAGCCCACAGCCGTGGCCTGGGCCTCTGGTCCCCAGGGCTGTCACCCACCCCGCCGTGGTCCACTTACTCTGCCCGCGTAGTGCATGACGGTGAACGCCGCGCCTTGGCCTTTGAGGGCGACGTTGCCATTGCCGTCCTTTGTGGGGGAGTACACTGCATTTGTGTTTGATGATTCCAGGAGGCTCTGTAGCCTTTTGGGAAGGTTCGGTTCTGTTGACCAAATCACCTGGCTTTCTTCATCCAATAAAGAGAGCAGTCCCGATGGCTTCTGAAAGCAGAAGAGCAGGAGGTTTCCATGCTGCATCCGTCACCACGGCTCATTTCACCTCCATCATTCACACAGACTTTCAGAAAACAAATCAGCCATGACTGCCTACACCTCTGCTCTTGCTCATGGCGGCATCGCTGCCCCTCACATAGCTCTGAGGGAAGCAGGGCCCCACAATTTGGTAGCAGGAACAAGTAGGCTGCAGAATTAGGAAACTGCATGGGATAAAGTAATAGGGACATCGACCTTCAATGAGAGAGCAGGTGCAAAATAAAACACCATGCTCCACACACAGCTGAGTGCAGCCTGCTCGAAAGGGCATTCAGGTGTTTGAGAGAGACTGTGGACGAGTTCCAGGCCATGTCTTCCTGGTAGGAAAGAAACTGCTGCTCCTCTGACAGGTTTTCACTGATAGGACAGAGACACTGAGTGACACACTCTCCCCATAAGTAGACACGCGAAGATGGGGACACACACCTGCAATGCCCTGAGACTCCTACTTTTTTTAAAGTGATTTTTACACCTTTGTTGTAGATGGACACAAATCTTTATTTATTTATTTTTATGTGGTGCTGAGGATCGAACCCAGTGCCTCCCGCATGCAAGGCAAGTGCTCTACCACAGAGCTACAATCCCAGCCCAGAGACTCCTAATTTTAAAGGAGTACCAGATATATGGGTATATACCTTTCCTGCCAATTGTTCCAAATTTAAATTTTAGAAATTTGGGAGATAAATTTTAAAAATTATGTTGAATTTGTTTCCTCATGTCATTAGTCACACATGCAAAGTTGTAAAAAAAACGATTTTGTATGCTGTCCTCTTTACTGCTGAGAGTTTTAGTCATGGAAGTACAAAATGTTGAACATTTTTATGTCAAAATGTTCTGATATTTCTTGTCCCTTCGATGAATCAGTGTTCTTTCAAATGCCCCTTCAGAAAAAGACACCTTGTGCTCCTCAATAGATTTTGAAAGATTATAAATACATTGCAGAATCTCATATGTAAAGATAGCTCAAAACCAAGGCCTTCTGAAGTAAAATCTGTCTCCAATACATTTAGATGCCTGTATGCTGGTAAGTATCTAATTATATTATATGAATACCTGGAAAAAGAAATCCAAAACTCCAGCCTGGTTACCAGGAGAATATGCCGTTTCCATGGTAACCCCTTCTTGTACACATTCTGTCTGCTCTTGTAGGAAAAGCACTTCATTGATGTAGTGGTGTATCTTCTCATTGGTCATGTTGACACAGAGCTGGTGGGGAAAAAGAGAACAACACACCAGGTGACGTGGCCCGAAGCCCACCTGTTCAATGGCAGTTTCACACTGCTGAGAAATGAACTCAGGATCATCCCAACCAATTACTGCATATAGATGAAGCCTGCAGTCTTGCTGAGAAGGCCTAGGTCCACCAGGTATCCCCGGGCGTCCTCTGCCTGACGGCTCAACTTAAAGGGAGTAGGTTTAAAACAAGGAGTGTAATTATAGCATTGACTTATAAAGCTGGAATCTCAAACACAGATAAGCATTTAAGAAACAGTTCCAAAAGGAAGATATCTTTGGGCTCTCACCAACAAATAAAGACACAGGCAGGTGTGGCATGAGATGCCAGGTACGGGAGCATTTCAAGCTCAAGGACCAGGTGGAACTATCCAGTGTTCAATAACCCACTATAAATAATTAAAGATGAGTAGTTTATAAAGACGAAAATAGCTGATAAAACATTCCAAAGGAAGTCAGAAAGGAACAATATCTAAGATTATATTTGACGTGAAAGCTCCTGTGTTCATATGAAGAAATACCAAAGCTTTTGTACAGAACATAAGACTGGAATAAACAGTCTCCAGAGTTTCCTCGGAAAAGACCTCCCCGGGTTCCTCTCCTCCATGTATTCCAACGCCCCCCAGAGCTGGTGTTATCACACCACTTGCAAGGCAGACATCCCTTCTGGACATTCTGCCTTAGTGGGAGAATAACTTTTCACTAGCCTGTGTGGTAGCAATCCTCATGTCCCAGCCTCCAGTTAGCCAGACAAGTCCCCTCCCAAGTGACAGACCCCAGGAGGGTTGAATTCTCCGTACAGCTGTCTTTGCCTGCTACAGGGTGCAGCTGCTAATGACTGAGAAATGCAGGTGCATAGATGGAAAGAGGGCAGTGTCTCTCAGGCCCAGCTTTTTGAGAGGGTGGGGGGGTCACGGCATTCTAGGGGTATGAAACAGTCTCAGACAAAATTTCCCGAAGGAACAAACCCATCAGAAGGCAAAGTGTAGGTCAAAAAGAAGAGAGAGCGTGTCACAAGACTACGCTGACCTGCTCTAAAGCTCTATTCTCCACTTCTGGCCAGACCAGAATTCAGTGTGTGGGTGCAAACAGCATCTACACCTTCAGGCACGGGGTGACAGATGTACAAGGGACTACAGGCTTGGGGAACCCTGGCTGACACAGAGCTTGGAAGTTCTTAGGAACTCACAGACATAAGTTATTTTAATGATGAAGGGACAGGGAGAACTTTTTTCATTATTAAGATAATATGTAGAGAATAATAGTGTAGTAGTAATATGCTAATTATTAATTGATGTAACTATGTTAAAATAAGATCTAAGTGAACTATATTCACACCCACACAATACAATTCCTCTCTGCTCCAGTGACGGCTCTGGGATTACTGCTCTTAAATGATTGCCTTTCTTGCATCTCTGATTTCATGGTATAAGACAGTTTCTGCAAATTAAGCATTAAGTGAACTTCTGTAGACTGAATGCATTTCCTGAATGCAATCTACTACAGTGTAAGATCTAAGAACCACACCACGTTGCTGCAGTCCTGTAAATCATTTTAAACCCTGAAAGACTCAAGAGCATTTGTTTACACTTGAAAACCCCCCTCACACTGTCTTCTCCCTCCATCCATGGGCACTGGAACTTCTAGAATTTTCTATCTTATTTGTTCAGTGATTAACTAGCACTTTTCCTCTCTTCTCTTTTTCATGGGACATACCCAAAGCTGGAAGTCCTTTATGTTACTAAAGCTAAATATTTCTTAGGTAAACCCACAATATGAGTGATCAATTTTCTTAAATAAAAATACAGCCACTTCAGATGAGAACATGTGACTGAAGCAAAGGCTGGCAAAGTGGCCAGGACATGGACCTTTTACCTCCTGGGAAGGCAAAGACTGTCTGAACTGGGACACAGACCAGTGGATTCTGTACTACAGCTGGCAAAGGGAGGATTCAGGGTTCCAGGGTTCCAGGAAAAAGTTTTCTTTCTTGTAACTGATACAACTTAGCAAATTAATTTCCCTGCATGATTCCATCAGAATGAAGTGATACCAAACAGATCCAGATTTTTTTGATCAGTTTCCATATTTATCTTATCTGACGGTATGGTATATAAATCTCTAGTGGTGGTTTCAGAAAGATAAAACATAGTCTATAAAATCCTTTAGACACTGTCCATAATAGTATCCCTCTGCTAAATTAATATAAATAAAAATAATTTAAAATGAAATAATTATACAATAATTATAAATGAAAATAAAAATTTGTGAAAATTATTGTTAGAGATCAGAATTATTTCACTGTGCTTCAAACATGGTACTGTGATACATTACCTTAATTTAAAAGCTTGTTAAAATTCTCTGATGCTGAAGTAATTTTATTGCTCAAGGATATGAAGTGCTTTAAAATTTGGTGTGAAACATTTCCCATAAATGTATAAAAAATAAATAACTTCTCCTTTGGAATGCAACCACTGGAACTTATTCTCTTTGATGATGTGAGCTAAACAGTTGTAACACCTCAAGTTTTCTGAGATCAAAAAACATTCGGAGTCCTTCAAGAAAATTCAAGTCCTCCCTCTGCCTCGGCACCGGCTGCAGCCTTGCCATGCCGTGTGCCTGGTGCAGTACGAGGTGCCTTAGCACACAGACTGGTCAAGAGCAAGTGCTGGCCCTGGAGGCAGGTGACGTGTGTGACTGTCTGGATCACAAGGAGTCTGACCAAGGGCCCACCTGCTGAAAGGTGCCTTTGGAGAGTTTCATTCTGTGGTCACGTGGCAGTTCATTTTTGTGACTTTAGTAATATACCTGAACGTTTTAGTGTATATTACATTCTTTGTATTCTGAGGAAAAGAAAAACCTTAACATAATTTGGAAAATCCCACAAGCAACGTCCCAGCCTGCTGTGTAGACTGCAGCGTGCTGGCGGCTTGTGGCTCTAGTTACCATTGTACCTACGGGACTAAAGCCCACATTTGTGTTTGTAGCAGGGTAGGGTGAAGCTCGCTCCCTGGGAACATGAGAAGTTCAAAGCAGGATGTTCTTCAAAATCCTTCAAAATGTAATGTGCACATGGATGTGTTTTACCAAAGGTTTATCTTTCCAGATTCCAAGTTGGTGAAAGCATTCAAAGTTAAAATAAAGAAGTTCTATTTAGGATGCGAACTTCAAAGCTGTCAGCAAATGTCACTAAGGTTGATAATATGGATCAGCAGTCCAAGCCAGATACCTGCTGGAAAGCTGGACAAAGGCATCTCACCAACCAAACGGCAACCGAAGTGGTGGCCAGAACTCACTAGTGCATGGCTCACTTTCTTTGCTGTCCGTGTGGGAAGGAGCACATGCGGGTATGTGCCAACAATCAGAGGAGTGTGCCAGCACCTTAGTCTGTGTATCTAGAAGCACAAATCTGTAGCAGTAACTGAGCGGGTCGCTGACTTCAAAGCAAAACAACCATTATTTGTGGTTCTCAGCTTTCCCCATCGGCCTTGCACTTGGGTTGTGCTGGACACCAGGTACTCCTCACAGTAGACTCGCATGTGGGTGAACGGTGAGCATTCATGAGTGATAACCATTACCAAGGAGCTCCTTAATTAGCATGCACCCTTGTCTAATTAAAATGCGTGCCTTGTACATCATGCACCATCGCTAACAGGTTTAATAATAAAAAGCATGCTCCCCTTGAAAACTCTCTTTGGTAGCAGAAGCTCCCTGTGTAGCCAGATGGCCCATCACTTGTATCAATGACAAACTTAATTCCTTGAGTAAATTCTCACCAACTGTTCTTCCTTTATTTTTATTACTCAGTGAAATATATCCAAAGCAAAAATATAATAGATCATGACATATACATCGCAGAATTAAAGTGGAAGATTAATTAAAGCTGACTCCAGTTGAAGACAGAGCCACAGGCGTTAGACAGGGATCTGCAGTCCTAGCTGCACCCTGGGATTAACTGGGGAGCTTTTTTAAAAAGGCTGATGTCTGGGCCTGACCCCAAATCCATTAAATTGGAGTGAGGCCCAGGCACTGATATATTTTAAAAGCTTTTCAGGTGGCTCTACTATGCAGACATGGTTGAACACACTGAGCTAAAGATGGGACAGAAAATACCACTATCCATTAACCAATTTGCTCATGAGTTAATCTTAGTATATGTGGAAATGTTGTCAAATATTAATGTGCACGTGTGTTGTGTGAGAGAGAAATGATGTTAGATTTCGGGTATTCCACGCCTCCAACATTGGTCAGCAGAGCTCTCGCTATGCGAGCTGTCGACAGCTATTGTCTAAAACACATTCAGCAGCCAGACGCCTACTGGAGCCACATGGAGTTAAGTTAATGGGCTTCTGTGCAGGACTTCTTGGGACCTTTAATGAGTCAAGTACACTGTGGACCTCCAACTTAACTCTTGTGAAGAATGCCCTGAGCTCACCAGATTGTTACATGTGCTTTCCTCAACTAACCAGTTTTCCTAATGTCAAAATACTGTCTACAAATGGCCTGCGTGAGTGGTTGAAAAAGGGCAGCATCTCTCTTGTTGGTCTTGGTTTTACTATCTTTAAATTTCCTCTTGTTGCAGAAGTCTTTCTCCTCTGTCCCCAGTCCAACTTTACCTGAAAACAAGACTCTGCCACATGTGGCTGTATGTGGTGGGGTTGCTCCCCCACCAACTCCCATACCAGGACCCCCGGGGCAACGGGAGCTGAGCCCAGGCCCCGCCATGCCCTGCTTCCTGGCACCGGGTTTCCACATTTGTCTGTTCCTTGGTTCTATTTGTCTTTTTCACCAGTCATCCTCCCCTATCTTGGCAAATTTCTTTCTTTTTTTTTTAAATCATTTTTTAAAAATATTTTTTCAGTTGTAGATGGACACAATATCTTTATTTTTTTTATTTATTTTTATGTGGTGCTGAGGATCGAACCCAGTGCCTCACGCATGCGAGGCAAGCGCTCTACCACTGAGCCACAATCCCAGCCCCAAATTTATTTCTTAAATGGACCAAACATCCTTTCCTTCTCTGGTTTCCCCTAGCTGTTTTTCGAATCCTTGTGTATATAATAGATTTAAGCAAACTTAAAGGGCAATTACTTCACATATATGAAGACATTTTTTATACAGATGAAGCAACTCTTTACAGCTCTTCCAGTTATTCCGTTACTTAGAGCAACAAATTCATAAAACAAATCCAACATTTTGATAGGTGTAATTTATGGCTCTATTCTCCTTTTACATGAATAATTGCTACTTTTGTGCCGTAGTCAGTTCACGGTGTTATAACAAAATATCACACATAGGGTGATTTATAAACAACAGAAATTTATTTCTCCTGAGAGGCTGGGAATTCCAAGATCAATCTCTGGCAGATTGGCATCTGGAGAGGGTCGCCAGCTGCTTCTCAGATGGTGCCCTCTGAAATTTCTAGAAGGGAGTAGAGGAACCCTGTGACTTCCCATGGTGGAAGGGACAGAAGGGCAAGGATGCACTCCCTGCAACCTCCAACACTTTAGTGGGATGCCTGCTAATCCCATTTAGGAGGGCTGTGTCCTGATGGCTTAGACTAAGGGCCATACCTCGCACTGGGAATTCAGTTTCAACAGGAATTTGGGCAACACCATTGTGGTTTGAATGTGTTCCCCAAAGTTCAATGTTAGAAATTTCATTCCAGTGTGGAAGTGTTGGGGAGTAGGGCTTTCAAGGGGTGCTTGGTTCACAGGGGGATCTGTCCAGGAATAGACCCAGGCCTCATCGCAGATGTGAGTCCCTTGTCTAGGAGAGGGTTCCTTATAGAAGGCCAGTCTAGTGCCCCTCTTCCTCTTTCACCCAAGTGGGACTCTTTCCCTCTGGACTGCAATGTGCAAGGCGCCATCTTGGAAGCGTAGGCAGGACTCTCACCATATAGCAAACCCGCCAGTGCCTGGATTGTGAGAATCCCAGCTTTCAGAGCCATGTGACAGTAAATTTCTGTTCTTTGTAAGTAATCCAGCCTTGGGGATTCTGTTGCCACTAACAGAGCTGAACAAGACAGATACCACCCTCCAAACCACAGCATTCAGGGTTTGATGGATTGGTCTTTCAAAAGGAGCCAGCCAAGCCGGGCACGGTGGCTCAAGCCTGTAATCCTAGCACTTTGGGAGGCTGAGACAGGAGAATTGCGAGTTCAAAGCCAGAATCAGCAACGGCGAGGTGAGGCACTAAGCAACTCAGTGAGACCCTGTCTCTACATAAAACACAAAATAGGGCTGGGGATGTGGCTCAGTGGTTGAGTGCCCCTGAGTTCAATCCCCAGTACCAAAAAAAAAAAAAAAAAAAAAAGGAGCAAGCCAAAAAACAAACCATTCAGTTGAATTTCTTGCCAAATTCTGTGTAATAAATAATATGCTAAAATCAAGATTGAAAAATATAAATTAGAGAAAAAGTATTTTAAAAATCTTATAGGACACTTCACACATGAAATATACCCCTCCGTTTAAATAAAGGTCATGCCCAAGAGTTGGAAATATGATTTTTGGTGAAAATGCTCTTATTTTGAAGCTTCAGTCACTAAATCATATCACTTGTCAGTTTTCAAAGAAAAATAAATTTGTGTTTTGTTTTTGGCAATAAACCATCAGATTAATCAATATGCCTTGTTTTTTCAAGAAAAATTTATGTAACCCTGAAAACAATGATTAATACACAATCTCCCAGAAACGACTGTCCTTTCTCAAGTCATCGTCATACCCAGAATGAAAGGCACAGCTCAGAGCCATTGACTAGCCAGCCCAGGATGCAGTTCATGAAGCACTGGGCTTGGCTGCCCATGGGTCTCTGCAGATCCCCACTCGGGCCGTCCAGGCTTTGGGGCTATCTGTCTATATCCTGAGAGCCTGCTGCAAGAGTTACAGGCCAGACAGGAAAACAGCGTGACTCAGAGGAGAAGCCCAAGGAACTGTGGCCATTATCAATCATTAGCAGAAAACAACGTGAAAGCATTTTGCTACTGTGTGCATTTGGTACGTGGGGCAGTTACCTAAGACAGCCACGGTGGTCAACCTAAGATTGCCCTGAGGGAGTCATCCGTAAGAACTCAACCCAGTCTTCCATGAAGCGGTTTCATACATTTTTCAAATGCACTAGTCCTTCTATTCTGCAGCCTTTCCTTTTAACCATCCTGGCATTAGACAGGAAAGAAGGTATACTTTCCTAACCTAACTTGTTTATGGTAAGTGGATTTGCTACAAACCCCATTAGGAAAACATGATTAAGGGGACATTAAATTTACTAAAATATTATTGTCTTTACATTTAATAGAATAAAAAGGTTGTCCTAAAGGAAACACATATATGTGTGGGTATATATATGTACATGTGTGTATATATACGTATACACACACACACATATATAGTCATGGACAGGAAGCAGTTAAAGTTTAGAAAATATTCTAATAATTAAATTTTAAATCATGCTTTCAAAGAACCTTTGGCACTGGACGTAACTCAAGATTACAGACCTGAGTTTAGATCCCAGTTCAACGTGAACATTTGCGAGTTACCTAAATTACCTGAACTTCATTTTCTTCAACTCTAAAATTTAGCTTATGGAGATTTTGATAAAATGTCATTAAATGTACAGTTTATATGCTCAAAAACTCTTTATTTTCCCCCTTTACTTCCTCAAAAACTTCTATGAGATAATGACTTATAACCACATTATTTACAAACACAGAATCCAAAATTATTCTGAGTCACATCAAATATAGCATCTGGATATTTAATTTTACTTATTTTTCTATAGAAATCTGAGTGGCATTATATGAGGGTTCTGCTATACAGCAAAAATAAATAAATGTCCTCTTCCAAGTTTCATTCAAATTTGTTATAAGCAGCTAGGAGAGCTCCTGAATGGATTTTGGAAAATTCAATGTCATGTGAAGAGAAGATACGCATCTATGTGAAAGGATTTAGAATAAGTAGGACAAAATTTTACCATTTGTTTACCAGTTAATAGGCAAATAGATCAATATCAGTACTTACTAGCTATCAGAAGACACACCGTGATTAAACTCACGTGAGTCATGCATGCTGGGACTCCCAACCCTCCCCCATAAGGCCCAGTAGAACAGCACTTCCCACCAAGACTTGGACTCTGCTCCTCTCTGGACCTGCCAGCTTGTGATTGCTCTGACCCCAGAGGACATCCTACTTCATGGCTTCTAAAGTGAGGCTGCCCACAAGGATACATGTGGCTTTCTTCTTTGGGGGCCCGCTGTGGGGATCACTCAACAAACTGGGAGAAACTAGCTTCTACAGAGGCCTGTGTGCAGAGACTCACTGGAGAGAGCCAGGGGAAGGGGAACGAGGCACAGCCAGTAGTGTCACCCCCAGGTTTGTGACTGAAGACACAGTGGGCATTCAGGTTATCCTGCTGAGGCCTCAGATCCTGTGGACCAGAGATGGCCTGTCCCTCTGCCCTGCTCAAGTTCCTGACCCAAAGAATTAGTGAGCATTGTACATTTCATTTGTGCCACTAACTTCTCAGCTAATTTGTTACATAGCCATAAAAACTGGAATACTGGGAAATGGAGAGTGACAGGTGCAGACGTGTTGACACATGATCTGTTACAGGAGGAGACATCAGTTCCTGTAACAGCCACACAGTACCAACCACATCACAAAGTCTGCATGAACTGTAGTGCCCAGGGCCTGGAACCTGCCGCTCCCACAGTAAGCATTTGCTGAATGAGTGACCTGTAGGTTACTCTGATGCAAAGGAGCCAGAAACCAGATGTTGCCCCGGGTACTGCTGCCCCTCTAGGGAGCAAACTGCAGAACTCTCAATGTTCCTGGCTGTCAAGAGTGTATGGCAAGGTTCAACAAACAGTAGCTGATTTATTTTTCTCTCACTTCTAGGATGGTGATTGTTGTTATTATTATTATTATTATTGTTATTGGTACCGAGGATTGAACTCAGGGGCACTCAGCCACTGAGCCACATCCCCAGCTTTGAACTCGCAATTCTAGTGTCTCAGCCTCCCAAAATGCTGGGATTACAGGCACGTGCCACCACACCTGGCTACGATGGTGATTTGACAAAGGAGAAATTTAGATTTTTGAGGTTGTGATTGACAAATTATATACTATAATTTCCCAAAGTTTTATAAGTCAAGATAGCTAGATTTTCCCCAACTCTTTGAACACTTGGCTCAACCTGACTGTGTTGTCATTGGGACTCCCCAGCTGACCACCCTCTTTAGAAAACCTCTGTAAGCGGAGAGAGGTTTCCAGTCCTCGGAATGCCCTAAAGTCAGGCTAGGTGGATGCTGGCTTGAAGGCAGATATGCACCACAGTGTTGTCTTTTGCAGCTGCCAGCTTCACTCTGGATGAGGGCATTCTCTAGCCTAGTTCTCCCAGTCCTTCCAGCAGGTCATTGACAGTAACTTCCCAGGTTTGTGACTTCAAGAGGTTCACTCTGTGTATGTTCACAAATTTGTTCAATGAACAAATTCCTGAACATGGGCCCTGCATGTCCCCTGCGTTGCTGTAAGGTGCAGATCTGCAGCATGATGGCTATGTAATACTGTGTCCAGAGGACAGATTCCAGCATGTAGTAAAACGATGCTTACACAGTCTCAGTGTTTCTCACTATTTAAAATGGCCTGTTACAGGTAGTTTTAATGTATCCAGCAGTGAAGGTGATACTGGGATGAACCCCAGGGCTCTTCAGTAATTCCAACAACTGCCAGCAATTCCCAACTCAGGGTCAATGCTGCTGATCCATCCATTTCTCTATTGGCCCAAAGGAGACTTGTCTGAATCAGCCTACAGACATTGCATCATGAAATCAGCAAATATTTTGTCCAATTCTATGAGATAAAAGAACCTAAAAATATTTATAATACCTTTATCACACACAATATAATCAAAAGTAATCTAAAATTACATCCGATGTCTACATTGCACATTACCTTCATTCACCCATTGTGTTTTACACTTACTTTCATAAATCAGGGCTAGCAGTCTCACACAGGTACTGACCTGTATGTCTCTACATGGTTTTTCATCTGTAGGCTCCCTCCCTTCAATTGTCCTCTGTATTTTGTACATGGAAGGAATAAAGGTGGTATGCTCTGGCATTTTCTACATTTGGCAGAATGCAATTTGTGGTTTATCATGTTCCTCTGACTTTGGTTCTTGTTAATTAGTGGATATACCATGAAGATTCATTATGTTAGATCTCCCTTCCCTTCTCTTTCCTCCCCTCCCTCCCTCCTTTCTTTTCTTCCTTGGAATTAACCTTCCTTGGGAGGTGCCTTGCTCCTCCGTCCTCCTTTCTACAACGTGCACGACCTCAGACTCATTGCCCAGACCCACTGCTCATCAGAAGGTACAACAGTAGCTTGTTCTGACTGCAAGCTCACGAATTGTGGGGTACTGCCCCCTCATACATGTGAGCTCTCTTCGGGAGGACTGGCAGCACTGTCACTTTGAGCCTGTCTGTTAATGTAGAACGTCTTTGTATTTGTTAAGTCAATTTGGATTTTCAGGGATATTTAAAGTTCCCGTCACTTAGAGTATTTACTTAATTATAATGATCATATATGCTTTCTTCTTTTCTATTACACCTGGTAATAATATTTCAAATATGCTTTTGATTGTGCACATGGATTTTCAGCTTGCTTCTTTGCCAAGTTCTCTAGCAGTTTATAGTAATGGTCTCCTTCATCTCTGGCATTCACTCCTTAACCACAGTGTCTGTAGTAGAATCACTCCCTCCCTCTCCAATGCTTATGCCTGAATTGCCTTCCTTCGCCAGCACCCTGGGCAGTGCCACGTGCAGCCTGGGCCTCGTCTTATTTGTCCCCGGCCTCCTTGTGCACTGGGATTTGCCCTCAGTTCCATGCTGGACGGCAGAGCCAGTCTTCCATGGGTAGAGGAAGCTTCTGAAGTGCTAGAAGTGACTCTTTTAATAAGGAGAGTGAGAGCTTATGGAATCTGGTTACTGCATAACACAGAGTGAGGCCATAATAACCTTTAACTAGTCAAGGTGACAGATTGTACTGGAGGACTCTAGTATACCTTTCTCTTGCCAGCTGATATTGACTATAAAACCCTTGTTCATTATAATACAAGACAAGTTCTGGAGAGACCTGGTTCATTAAAGCCCTGCCACGGTTGAACCATAATCTCCCCATAAGTCTGTGTGAATCCTAACGTGGGATGGTGTGAGGATGTGAGGCCTCTAGCACAGGTGGGCTATAGGGCTCTGTTCCCCTAGATGGGACCAGTGTCCCTACAGAGAGCTGCTCTTGTCCTTCCACATTCTGAAGATTCAAAGGAGATGAAGCCAGAGCCCTCGTCAGACACACGGAACTGCCAACACCCAGCACCCTGACCTTGGACTCCGCAGTCTCCAGAACTGGAGAGATGAACTTCTGTTGTTCACCAATTATCAGTCTAAGGTATGTAGTCACAGCAGCACAAACCAAGCAAAACAAAGAGAAATGGAGGTTGAACTTCCTATTAGCCAAAACCAATCTCTGGTAAGAGCCCCACAAGCAGCCATTTAATCTTTGTAGAGGACACTGAGGTTGGAGATGCTGACATTTTGGGGCACTTCATAACACCTCCTCTAGGATGTCCCTCCTCTAAATAACTGTCAGTCTTCCTTTGGAGGAACAATTGCCAACTCACACAGACACTGACTCTGAGGCAAGGAGAACCTCCGGCAAATTTACTCTGAGGATTTCTTTCTTATGAGTTTACTCTTTAAATTTCAACTGAAAACATATTTGTTAAACTTTAATTATATTCAAAAATGCTGAACCAGACACAATTTCAACCCCACAGGAGTTGACATTCTCATGAGCAGCTGACAGATCAGTCAATAAGCTCAAAACAGAGTAAAATAAATACTTAGAAGAGCTCCAAGGTCTTTCTAGGTTTGATTCTGAACACAGCAATGATTTGCTAAGCATTCTGTTGAAAGCCTGCGGTGGAATGAAGAACAAGGAAGCCCCCCTTCCCTGAGTAACAGGGAATCTAGAATACCCTAGTCAAGCCAATGGCCTCTATGAACAAAGCTCACAAGAGAAATTAGCAACTGCTGTGCCAGCTTAAGACAAGACAGGCATTCATCACTGCAAAAATGATTTACCTTATAAATGACTCTTACTTGCTACCGTGCACACAGCAAAGCAGAACGGCTAAGGTAATGACATTTTTAAACAAATATTTATTATTTTCAAATTATAGTCCAAAACTTGGTCTTGACATTTATTCCCAATTGCCTAAAATTAGCATTTAATAGGGACTCCTTCTTCACATTTAGAAAAGCATTATTCTCAGGCTGTGAATATATTCTGAAATACATCATTAAAACATTTAGCAGACAGAAAGAATAATGGGCTCTTGAAATTGCAGAATAATAAATGTATCTAGTTAGAAGGCAGCGAGGGTCTGGTGCACGTCTGAGTGGCCAGCACAGACTCAGTGGATGGCTGAGTCTGGTGTGGAGGAGTGTCCTCCAGGAGAGGACACCACATGGCATTGCTCCACCTGTGATTCCTTCATGTCCCTTACCAGGACGTGGACAAGCCAGTTAATCACTACACACATGAAAACTTGTGCATTTCCTAAGGTAAACATGTGAGGCATCGACAGCCACGCAGGACAACCTGGCTTGAGCCGAGATGCAGCTCATGGGGGCCGTGGCCTGCATGCACTGGGTCATCTCCTGGTCACACTTGACTGTCTTCTTTCTGATGCTGGCCACCGTTTTTCTCAGAGTAAGCAATACACAAGTAAAAGTATGAAGCTTTCCTTTTTCTCACGCATGCAAAAACATGAAAGGAGAAGAAACCCGTGGTTTTGTTTCAAACTGGATTTTTGTCAAGTTTTGTCAAAGAGGTTCAGGCTCAACTCCCTGGATCAGGTGAGACAGCATGAGATGTAGGATCTATAGTCAAGATGATTCATGGCTTTTCTAGAAATGAAATTGTTGGAATTTTTAACCATAAGCTTTCCCACTTATAACCGCAATGGTAGCTATCCAACATTTCTTCAAAATGTACCATGTGACATCGGAAACATCAGAGCCTCTATTGTGTAATTGTGTTCAGTCTTACAACTCTGTGAATCCGTTATTACGCCCGTTTTACGATGAGGAGACCAGTGTTTACTACAGGTTCTTCATCTTGGCCAAGACAGCTCTGCTAGTAAAAGCCACAGACCTGGGTTTCAAATGCACTCTATTCAAATCCTTGTTCAGCACCATTGATCACCACATGTATACTTTAAGAAAATAGACCCAGATGTCAGGTGACACTAAAGCTCAATAATAAAGCAATAACAAGTTAATAATTCTCTCCATATGCTGGACAATTATAATTTTTCCTAAATAATATGCAGCTTAGGTTTCTATCTGTCCACCTGTAGCTTTTCACAGGTTTATTTTTCTTCTCCATTTGCTAAGGTAATATGCACATCTACCCTCTTCTTTAATATTTAATTTTTAGGTCTCTGTAATTTGATAAATTTATTCATGCAGCATTATTAAGAAACTTAAAAAATTCAGTGCTTTAAAAAATGCCCTAAACTGGGGATAAAGTGAAAGTAACCAATGTTTCTGTAACAAGTTATTCTGAGTTTCCAAGAGTCCTATGTGAGAGTGTCGTGTGGAGATGAAGCTACCAAGAACAGCTGGGGCAATGATGGAGGATTTCCACCACGATTCTTGGCCCTCTGATCTGATTTGAAACACTCACATTCTCTCTCCCCAACCTGACTGAACCTGCATTTCCATCAGCACAGCTCAGATATTCGTCTCACATTGTCTTTGAAAACAAGTGACTCTTTTCAGTGTTGCAGTATGCCAGTTGTTTACCAGACCACATAAAATGAAACCATGTGGACAAACCAGATACATCAATTTTAAAACCAAGTGTAAAGCACTTATTTTATTTAATTCCACATTTGAATTAATAATATGTACTGAATTAAGAAATACGTGAAAAAGCAATTCAAGTTCAAAAGAATTCAAATGAAAGCCTACTTACTTGTTCAAATTCATTCTTCTGAAACTCTTCAAAACCAAAGATATCCAGGATTCCAATATCCAGCGAGGGCAAGCTGGAAGAAAACAAGACACCAGAATAACTGGGCATCCTTAGCAAGCCTCCACGACTCTCTGCTCACAGCTACTTCAGGTCAGAAGAACCCAAGCACAGCCTGGGTTGGCAGGCTGGGTTTGTCAGTGCAGATGCAGGCTAAAATATGCAAATAGTTACCTTAGAGTCTGGGGAGTCTGAAGTTACCAAAAGGAGTGTTCCTCTAAGGCTCTGATGGATGCACTCGTAAAACTATCTTGTTTCCTGATTTTAAAAGGTAGCAGTTCCTACGTGGTTCAATCTTTCCTTCCCTGAACCAGTCCTGCGTTTGTCTCTGGAGACCTGACCTGCTTTCCTTGAGGCACGCGAGCCTCTGTCTAAAGGCTCTCACCTGCTGTCCTGGGTCTTTCCAGCCTCCACGGCAGACAGTCAAGAACGGTCCCAACATGCATAAGGACAGGAGGTAAGAGCATCAGGCTCCGGGCTAGATCAAATTCAACCACTGTAAAGCTAACATGATCTTCAAAGAGGAAATTATACTAAAAGAGTGAAGAAAGGGAAATTCTGAAAGGCAATTTTAAAAAATCAATCTTGTTGTTCAGTGTAAACTATCGCTCTTGGAATTCATGACAGTCTGGATGATTTTCAGACATGAGCCCACATGGTATGGGAGGAAAGGATGGAGACCAACCCGTGTGAGGAACAGAAGCTGCAGATATGGTGACCCTAGGAGGGGCGCGTGGGCTGTAACAGGGGTACAAGACTGAGGTCGTGTCTTGCAAAAGGAGCCTCAGACCACGAGGACTTCCAGCCACCTGGGAGGCCACCCACCGCCTCTCCCACACATTGACCCCAAGGGTCATGGCCACACCTGCCACCTGGGCTTTCAGCTGTGGAGCTGCTATTTCATTACATTGAGTTCTTACAGCTTCCATCCCCATTATTTGTGCTGTGGCTGGATTTTCCTTATTTCCTCTCCAGATGCTTTTTCCAACTGCAGAACCAAACTGGCAGCCAACTCATTTTCACACCTGTATTTTGTTATTAACAAACACTACATAACCATAATACTTTAGAGTCTGCAACCCATCACTTAAATGAGCTTTCCCTTCCATTAAAAATGTAGAGTGATGATCCTGTGATTTTCTGTCTAGTAGATTATTTGTTGTACAGTGTAGAAAGATGAGATTCATAGGCAGTAAGGAGAGCGTTTTAAAGCTCCTTACCATAACTTCCCATGCCAAAATACGCAAGGCAGTGAGAGACAGACAAACCATTCAGTGTATGTCTTTAGTTGATTTAGTTTTTTTTTTCCTTTTTAAAATTTGTTCTAATTAGTTACACATGACAGTAGAATGCACTTGGACACATCCTACATCAATGGAGTATAATTTCTCATTCTTCTGGTGGTACATGACACAGAATCACACTGGTCATGTGGTCATGTATGTATATAGGGTAATCATATCTGATTCATTCTACTATTTGAAAGGAAAAATAACAAGATAGCACATAACGTGCTCCAGTGAACTTGCAGCACCTTCGAGAGTTAATGTCAACACAAGAAGCTACAAAAGGTACCAGGAATACAAATGTGGTCTTTCAAACACTTTAGCAACTATAGAAGTCTTTTGCAAGATAAATTGTGCAAATTAGTTTCTGTGGAGGAAGGCATTATTTAAAAGGTGTGTCATTCATTGTTAGACTTGTGAATCTACCGACACATCCATCTCTCACTTGCCATCCTCCTAATGAGTACGAGGAGACGTCAGGAATGAAGCTCACTTCACATCAGCTGAGGTGCCAAGAGTCAGGGTGGTTCTTTTGCTTTGGTTGTGTGTGCTTGTTGTGCGTGTGTGTGCGACATGGGTGTTTGTGTGACTGTGTGCACATACACACGTCCACCTTCCCCAATGAACCCCACTGTTTACCCTATTGGGACCTGCTTGTAAGTTTCTCAGACCTTAGAGTTTTCCAGCCTTGGTAGGAATCCTGGTTCAAATACTCTTTTGGATAATTTCTGGCAAGTTACTTGAATTTTCTGAGCTGCCGTTTCTTGTGTATAAAAATAAAATTAGCAAAATTCATCCACCTAGATGATGGCTACAATTGGAAGTGATATAAATGAAATTCTAGGATTATAGCTGGTATATGGGTCTCTAGCAAATGGAAGTCACCTTAGAGATGAAGTTGTTGCTTAAACTTCCTGTGTAAATGAGAATGGTTAAATAGAAGGTACGTCACTGTCTAGCAGGCATATTGAAAATGTCCATCTCATTAAAATTGCAAGGATATAATTTTTTAAAAAAATTTGGGTGAAAAAGATTCCCCCTACACATTTTTTTGGAGTTTACATTGATACAAGCTTCCTCAGAAACAATTTGGTTAGTTAGTATAGAGTTTTGTAATATTGACATCATTTGAAATAATATTTCCACATATAGGAATATATGCTAAGAAGGCGATAAGAAATGCCAGTAAAGACTTATGCACAAGGATGTTCATTGTTATCTTAATTACAGCAACAGCAGCACAAAGGAATAACAAATATCCCACACTAAAGACAATTAATTAAATAGCATGCATCATGCGATAGAGTAATTTAATGAAACTGTCAGGTGAACAGAAAGCAACAGACAATTCTGTGCCAGGAATAAGCCCAACTACACACCCAGGACACTAGCAACAACTAGTGCAAGCCAACTGAGGAAACAGGGAGGTGGGTTTTGGTTACATCTTTCTGCTGTCCCACTCATTCTACTTTGGAACACTTTTAATTTGATAAGCAGCAGATATTTAATTGATCTATACCAAGGTATTATCAAAACATAGATGTTCACGAATGACATTAAGCTACATAAAAGCTGGACACAAACTCATGCTTCTAGAGTAGCAATAACAGGTGTAATTCCAACCCTGATTAAAGGAACCCATGGCGCAAGAAGATGAAAGATGTCATCAGACAGCAGGCTGGGAGGGGACTTCTTAGCTTTCTAAGTATTCTATACTGAGTATTACAATAAATTTACCCTTAACTTTATTTAAAATGCTTTATTTAGAAGTACAGATAATGGAATGCAAGCTGGGGCTTTCTCCTGTGGAGGAGATGGACTTTTGCCACCTGCAGGACAGAGAGGAAGGTGGAGCCCTCAGTGGCAGAGAAAGGAGCTGCTTTTGCAATGGCCGGGTTTTTAGCAGGGATCCCAGAAATCAGGAGAGAATGGAGGTCACTGATGAAGGCCACGTGCCCATCTCAAGAGTGGACGCCTTCTCTGCCTTCTTATACCAGGGCATCTCATCTCCACCCGATCTGTGGAGCTGGCCTGGGCAATGGGGGCCTTGTAATTTTGGCACATGGTTTTGATAGAATTTAAAGAAAAGGCCATAGACCCCGGGGATACCAGTCCACTTCCTCCACATGGCCTCTTCTTGCAGGATGCCAGTGAAGTGCCCTTACAGCGGTAAGACGCTCCACCCCAGGCCTGGGGGACCACACGTGCATTAAGGCTTCTGACCCAAATTGACTGCAAAGGAAACAGCACATGTTTGGTTGAAAGGGGAATTCTCTTAAATAATTTTTTCCAGTTTTTGGATTTCAAATATATTTGGTTACAAAATAAAGATGTTTTCAAAAAGATGATAAGGAAGGAAAATTCATTGTCACTGAAAAAAAAAGTACAAGTTTAAAGCATTTTAAGGATGATTTTAGCAATTATTACAGACAGAACACGTTCATTTTAAAAGTCTGTTGTGTCGCTTAGAAGTGAATGAAATATGTGATCCCAGAAGCACCCTTGGCAGGAAGGCCACAGCAGGGTGCCTGTGCTGTGCAGCAGCCAGCACTGAGGTCCCCTCTGTGGCATCTCATTCCTTACCCAGGAGTTGAACTCAACAGCCAGTTTCTGACAGGGAGGAACAAAGAAGTTCTCTGGCCGATCAGGTTCAGCCCTTCAGGCAAAATCAATAATCAACGAGTGGGCCACTTTAGCTCAAGCTCTGCTGTAACCTGTCCCCACAGCTTTCCAGATAATCAACAAAGCTGTCTTACAGGAGTTAGCTTATTAGTAAAATACAGTGCCTCTTCCATAGACAGACAACTCAATGCCAGCTCATCAGCCTGGTCTGGGTTTTATCTGACCTTCCACGTGTGTAGGTACTGGAGAGAGAGAAAATTCTGAATCCGATAGAATGACTACATTAGATCTTGGGCTAACCCTTCATTTGAGCTGAGAAATCCCAGGTTTGTCCTCAAATATCCCCAGGTGATGAGACTCCCTAGAGTTGCCTGAGCACCTAGTCCACTCCAGACAAGGCTTGATCCTGTATGGTGCGACCTCACTGTCCAGACTTACTGGGCTTGGGGGCAGCAGGGTCACGTGGAGGTTAGCATGGAGTGTCCCCAGGGATGGGCCAATGCTGAGGCCAGGTGCAGGTGGCAGGACTGTCAACGTCCTGTCGTAGTCACTTAAAGCAGGGTCTGTAGTTTGCTTGTTTTCTTAATTGCCAAGGTGCATTCACTGTGGAGGCCACCAGCCCCGTTGCTTAGTTTAAGGGTTTCCCTAGCCTACGTGAGGAACAGGGAGGGAGGAGCAGGACCCCACATTGCATATTTGTGGGGGGTCTCTCCCTTTCATTCTTTGACTGAAGAAAGGATGAGGCCGGTCATTCTCAGAGACCACGCCAGGAAGTGTGGGAAGAGCTTACAGCTGCTGACTGTGGAGCAAGAGCCTGGGAGACAACTGTGGCCTCCAGACGTCACTCCCTCTCTCCTCCAAGGATCTGTGCAAACCAACTTGGCTCCTAAGTCAGTCCTTCCTCGGCTTCCTGCACTGGATGTGTAAGTCTGGAGGTGCACAGCTGGGGGCCCAGGTCCAAAAGCCCTGAGATGGGGGTGAAAGCTAGAGCTCCCGTCGTATTGAGCAGTGTGTGTAGCACCGCGACATGTGCTCTGAAATAGCTCATCTAAATTCACCTGAGCGAATGCCAGAATCACCGTCATTCTGCAGACAGGAACACCATGAGGGAGCATGCAGCGAGGTGCCCAAGCACAGGCATCAGTGCTGGATGAACCCAGAATCAAATCCTAGGTCCCGGGAGGCCCCTAAAGACAGCACGGCACAGCTTCCAAATGCTGGCCACACACAGGTCTGATCCTACCCTGGGAAGAATGAGGAGGAACCAGTTCCTATCTGGATTTAAAAAATGGTCAGTTAATCAAAAACTGGGGTAATGAAAAGAATACATACAATAAAACATCACTTACACTCTTCCTATTAGCAAAATTTACAACTCACAGCTTAGAAGCATAAATATTTAATACTTTTAATGAACATATGTCACTATTCATTAGAAGCTGTTTGTAACAGTGATGTATATGTATGTTACCAAAAGTATCTTTAGAAACATGAATCATGTCAACCTGCCACATAATTTAATTACTTTTAAAAACCATAAATAACATGTAATTTATGTTAATGCTTTCATTCCTAGTCTTAATCAACTTTCTTTCTAGTATAATAGTAGACTATTTAAATAAACATAATGTCATTACTCCACCAATTATTGCACAATTATTAAAAAGGATGGTAATAAAAACTAGAAACAGGGATAAATAGTTATCATAAGAGAAATTCCCAGAAACAGACTGAATGTACAGATATGGAACAACTAGACCCCTCCTCATGGCTGCTGGTAGCTTAAATTTGAAATTTGGAACATGGTTTGGCTTCATCTACTGAATTAAATGTATAACTACTGAATGACCCAGAAATTCCTCTCTGGGCACATATCCAAGAGAAAAAGTACTATGTCCCAAAAAAGATATGTACTAGAATATGTAGAGATGCTGTATTCGTAATAAAAACTAGATAAATGCCCGTCAAGAGTAGATTAAATAACTAAATACCAGTATGTAATGGAATGTTCCTCTTTACAACGAAAAATTACAAAAGAATAAAATACGAAAGGATTACTACTGAATGATTCTGTGTGCATTTCACATATAACATTTAGTCAAAGCCACCCATTCAACCCAAGCACGAAGGAGCCTCTGAGTGCTGGAACACTGTACCTCAGTTCAAGCTGGAGGTCACAGGGTCATGTGACAGGAGAAATCACTGAACTGTATATGTAAACTACACACTTGAGCCAGGCTGCACTTCCATAAAATGGCAAAGAGCTGCCTGCTCACTTGAATCACAATTATGCATAGGGCAGAGATTACTAGTCAAATAGTTGTTAAGCAAGAGGCACTTGGATGAGTATTTATTTTGGCACTGCCGAATCAAACATGGTGTTGGGATAGGATGTTATGATAGACCCTGCAAGAGGCTCAAGCGCCATTTATGAACAGAAAGCTCTCAGCAGGTAAGGAAGCTAAAACAAGGTGGTGGAGTGGCCAGAGCTTAGCACAGAGAGGAAGCATGTTCCTCAGGATGCTGGTCACAATCACAGCATGTGGCCCACCGCTGTCTGCACTTGTGTTTGAGATTTGTATCTGCCCTCCTCCTTGTCTCCAGACACCTTGTGCGACTACCCACTGCACTTTGAACGCAGAGTTCCATTTCCTGGGGTTGCCTCCAGAGCAAGGACTCCTCCTCCATCAGAGGGGAAGAGAAGAGTCTCCTGTGTTCCTCCAGCCACCTGGATGACAGGGTCGGAACCACAAATGGAAGGGCAGCTCCTTGTGGCTGATGTCTCTCCTCCTGACAGTGCCCAGCAGCCCAGGAAGCACATAGCACAAAACCTTTGGCAACAAACCAGAAGCAACCATGGAGTCAACACAGACAGGCACTGGCTGTGCTTGGCCCTTGCTGTGGGGCAGCGTCGACCCCGTCAGCCTGTGTGCTGTGCAGCAGGCAGGGCTCTTCCTCACACTTCCAAACCCGGACCCTGGATCACTGGATTGCACTATCGTTTGTAAAATGGTACATTATACACACCTACACACACACACACACACACACACACACAGCCTCTGTGAGCACACAGGAATTCCAGGCTCACTATTCAGAGAAGCATCAATTTCAGTCACATCCAGGAAGCCGCCTTCCCTATCCTGGTGTGTCAGTTCGGCGCTGACTGGGCAGCACTCAGCAGTGGGATTCCAAGCTTGCACTAAGGTCCCCACATGATGTCTAGGAAACTTGTGCAGGGGATTCGTGCACAGGGCTGAGAGGGTTGTAAACTCCCAAGTGCCCGCGTGGTCAGGCTCGGCTTTCTTCAACCTGAGATGCACAGAGAAGATAGCGAGTCACAGAAGATGGTCCAGGACCCTCGGGAAAATCTCAGGACCAAACAGGGAAACTCAGAGGATGGGGTCTACTTTGGTGGCCAGTGACTCAGGGAGACAGCGTGCAGGGCTGGACCCCAGCAATGGCATGTGGGTTCAGGTGGGAGATGTACTGTGACCTTTGAAGAGGAAGTGAGTGCTCCTCATGGAAAGACAGATCCCTGCGTGAGGACCCCATGGTGAGTGGGTGCACGGGTACCGCATGTCCATGCCCCTCTGTGAGGGACAGCCAGCCACAGCAAGTGCGTGAGGATGGAGAATGACATGGGCGGGAAGTGGACTCCTTTATAGGTCTCAACCTCTTTGGTGCTCGCCCTTGTCCAGGTTGAGCGCCTGAGTGGGTGAGCTCACCAGGTCGTGGTTACCAGGACTTACAGGAGTGATCTGACCCGCAGCCTTCGAAGTCCACCTACTCACGGTGGTCCTTGCAGTTCTGCTGAGCTCAAGGACCATGGAACTCCATGGGTAACTCAAGTTGGAGGAGGGTGTTCAGAGCTCACCCATGTGGCATAGAGTAGTGAGGTGGCATTTGCAGAGAGGAGGTTGGGGGTACATTATCGTGAAGACAGAGCTGCTGGTGGAGCCCAAAGGATGGGTGGCTGCACTCAGGGGTCCTTTAGGAGAATTCTCAGGACAGCCAGCAATTCCCAGCAGAGGAAACCTGTCTGGGCCCCTTTATCCTATTTCACCGCTCTCCGATGTTGGGTCAGGGTCCTGAGACTGCTATAGCTAAGTTGTGGCAACTTCTGCCAGCAAGAGGACAAAGAGCTTAAAATAATTGCTTTGCAAATTGAAGGAGAAGCGTATGGCTAGTTCTTCACTGTTTGGACCTGACAATAGAAAGCACTGTGACCTCAGCGTGCCTGTTGTTGCTCACCCTGGAGCGTGAGGCACGAACCTGTCCTCAGCTTCGTTCAGGCAACATGTGCAGCAGTGAGCTGAGATGGGCCACCCTCGGGGTCGGGGACTCCAAGTTGCTGGAGTCACCAGCCTAGTAGGGCCCAGGGTGCTTGGGCGTCAGCGTCTGTCCCTGTGTCTTTTAAAATGGGACACTGTAGTTTCTCAAGTGTCCCCAGAACGCTGGCCATTTCATCCGCCTGTGCTGTATCTCGAGAGCAAGTGCTCAGCACATTGGGCTTGGAGATGCCCCCGGAGAAAGTGCAACTCTCTCATGATGAGAAGCCCTCGCTTGAAATGCTAGATTTGTTCATGAACACGACTAACCAGTGTGCCACAGGACACACTCTGGGCAACAAGGTCCTAACAGCAACATTCCCTTTTTTCTGTGGCTCTGATGTGAAGCTGGGATGGACCAGTGCATTGGTGAGGAGGGGCGGGGAGAGGAAGGGGAAGAGGAAGAAGACGAGAGGAGAGCTAATCACGAGAGAGCTGGAATCTGTTTATAGAAAAATGATATTTAGGCTACATTTCAAACCCATAATTATGACTTACCTTGATTGTTCTGAATAGTCTTTAGTCTTGAGCTAACACATATTTTCAACAAAAAATCCCAAATCACTGACAGTTTAGGGTAGAATATCATTGGAAAAGGTGGATTTTTAATAAAAATGGGGAAAAAAAGTGACATGCAATCATTCCAACTTCAGCTACTCCAATCAAAGCTGTCTGAGTCCTGGGTGTTGTAAACTACTGACTTGATCTGATGGATCCAAAATATATTTCCAAAGCATCAGCTATTTGGACGTGACTGACATTTTCAAACCTCCTCTGACTGGGAATTATAAACTCATAGGTCTTGAAATCAAAATGAAGCCAGAGAGACATGCAGGCTAAGCTCCACGTGCAGGCAGATGGGGTGCGACAGACGCAGTTTCAGGGACCCAGAGAATCAAGATTCCCAAGACATAAGTGTTTTACTGAAGATTCCATTAATGTTAAGTGGTAGGCTCAGAAGAGGAGTCCAGATCTTTTGCTTGCTGTTATCCTTTAAAAACATTAAAACCCAGCGAAGAGGTAAGATGACCCCACTCAGAAGCTGCTTACCCTGTGATCAGACGCGCCCTTACACGCGCCAAGCTGGACTCTGCGTCCGTCAAGGCACCTAGCCATGCCGCACACGGCAGCACAGCCTCGCACTCCTCTTGCTTGCCTTAACAGAGTCCTTCTCCCCTGTGATGGTTCTCTTCCAACCCAAACCCTCCCTTCCTGTTTTTACTGCATTTGAAAAATAAATCGTGTATATTTAAGGTGAATGTGTATGTGTTTACATGTGTAACACATGAACACGCCCACCCTCTCACATGCACACCCATTCCCTGTGGCAAGCACAGCTATAATCCACTCATTTAGAACAAGTCCTGAGCACAGCACCGTGTTGCCCACTATGGTGGTCGCCTGTGCTTCAGGTCTTGCCATCTGCTCATCCTGCCTGGGCCACCCTATCCTCTGATCACCTGCTCCCCATTTCCTGTCCTCCATGAGATGAGGTTCTGGTGATTTCAACAGTACTTCCGTGAACCTTTGCAGTTCAATGTAATTACCTAAAAACAAGTCTTTTTATCTAAAGGTCTGAGATGTTAATGGCCCAAAAGATGACGGACCAAAGAGCTGAACACACTGGAAGGGGATCACCTCAGAATTTCTCCAATTGCTTGTGAGATGCAGAACTCTCTTTTCAATACTTGAAACATACATGCAATGGCTCGAACTTGCGGCTTCTGCAGAGTAGCCATAGAGAACTGAGTTAGCGACTGGCCTGTAGCAAAGTGGGTGTGGTGGCACAAGCTAGCACCCCAAGACTCAAAGACCTAAAGCAGTGCCACAGACATTTGTTCACATGCCATTGGGCCAGCCCAGCAGGCGTTGGCAGGTCTAGGAGGACATGGCCCACAGCCTCCCAGCTGGCCAGCTGAGGATCCCAGGCACAGAGAGACTGAGACCTGAGCGAGACTCACATGAAGCTATGGAAATGGACACCATCATTTTGGCTGTATTAACTTGGCACATCAGAGGCCAGCTCTGATTCAAAGGGAGAGGTAACAACATAAACCCTTGCAGGAGGGAGGCATCAAAGGACACCAGAGGGCACGATTCAGAGAATAATCCAGAAGTTCAACCATTCATTCCAATCTACCACATGACTCCTCTCCTGAAAGCTGAGGAGTGAGGTCTTACTTCAGCCATTTCCAGTAAACATGCATTGAGCACCTAGTTTTGCAAAGCCCTGTGCCAGGGCCCAGACACAAAGGAACAGAGGACAACCTTGCCCTTAGGGCTTGTCAAATTCATAGATATTTAACTTTAATGATAATGGGCAAATTATCTAAAAGGTATTTCTTATGAGAAGCAATAAAAATAAGCAATGAATATATGCAAATATGGTCAATACCCTTAGCAATCAGGCAAATGCAAATCAAAACCACACTGAAATTTCATCTAGTCCAGTCAGAATGGCAGTCATCAAGAATGCAAGTGATAAATGCTGGCAAGGATGTGGAGAGGGGAGTATACCCATACATGACTGGTGGGATTGCAAATTAGTACCAACCGCATTGGAAAGCACTATGAAGATTCCTCAAGAAACTAGTAGTGGAATCACCATGTGACCCAGCTGTCCCACCCCTTAGTATTTACCTGAAAGAATTAAAGTCATCTTACTATAGTGATACATGCATACCAATGTTAATAGCAGCAAAATTCACAATCGCCAAGCTATGGCACCAGCCTAGGTGCCTGACAACAGATGAATGGATAAAGAAAATGTGGTACATATACAAAATAGAGTTTCACTCACCACAGACAAGGGTGAAATCATGCATTTTCTGGTAAACGGATGTAACTGGAGAACATCATGCTAAGGGAAATGAGCCGGACTCAGAAAGTCAAAAGAACTGAATGTTTTCTCTCATATGTGCAAGCTAGAGAGGGAAAAAACCAAAAGAATGAAAAAAGGAATCTCACAAAAATAGAAGAAAAATCAACAGAGAAGAGGAAGACCATCGAGAGGGCGGAAGGAGGAGCAGGCATGGATAGTCCTGGGGACCAAACTTCCCACAAAGTGCTATGTCCAGGTGCATCGTGTGTGTGATACATGATTATAATGTACTAACTGAAATACTAATAGAAGGGAGATCAGTGGAGTGGAGCAAGCAGCAGATGGGGAGGGAGGAGAGGAGAAAAGGGAGGATATGGGGAAGGACAGTGATGAAAACATGTTATGTGCACGTAGGAATATGGCATAATGTACGACGCAGCGCAAGGTAGGGATGTGTCAGGAGGAAGGGACAGGTCTTGATGCGGGATATGGCATGGTGCAGGATGTGGAATAGGTAAGATAGGGCACAATGAATCCTACTATTATGCATAGTTATAATGCACCAATACAATTGTCATTGGAAGTAAGGAAATTACCTAATTTCAAAGGGTTGATTCAAAACCCTTTTAGCTTTAAATTTAAGTGCCTTTCCTCAGTTTCCTGAAGGAAAAGCTCAGGGTTTTGAAGTCGGGCACATTGGGTTCACACCCCTAACCCATCACCTGCTTGCTGTGCAACCTGGGCCATTTATTTGCCCTCTCTGAGGTTCCTTACGTGAACGAGGGAGAGAAGAACACTGTGCGGCCAGCGCAGTGCAGTCACCCGCACTCAGGCCTGCTTACTTACAGGAATAATCCACAACGAGAGCCACAGAGCTGTGCCCTGGCCATGTGTCACGCGGGCACTGGGGAGAGCTGGACGAGGAGGGCATGCTCCTAACAGGAGGCTGTGAGGAGAGGCGAGGGCCAACAGGAGCAGACAGACGGCTGGATGTCCTCCAGATGCAAAGTGCGCCCTCCTCCGTGAGAAAGCTAAACGGAAGGACGACGCTCATGCAGCACACAGCTCCACCGGGGCTGGCTTTCCCAGAGGCAGGTCACCACGGGTGGAACGGGACCTTCTCCCCCCTTGAATGGCTCTGCAGCACCACTCATTCCTGCAGAATCGCCCCCAGGTCCAAGGGTCAGGCACTGCGGGCATCATCAAGAGACGGGGGTAACCCCGCGAGGCAGCATAGGTTATCCCGGCTTGAAAGGCCACAAGTACTCCCTCCTGGCTGGGAATGAGGCAGAGCACACCTGCCGGCAGTGCCCGGAATTCCAGCCTTTCTATGAAACACACAGGCTTCAGCCTCTGCATGAGATCTTAGCTCAAGAAAGAGCTAGAGAAGGAGAATGCTAGATGGGTTTATTACACTTCCAAGTCACTGAATTTCTTAGACATTGCATTGAAACTCTGTAACTTCCAAATAATATTTGCAAAGAACATAACAGTCACTATCAAAAAGAAAAAAATCCTGTTTGGTAGCACAAGTGTCATATTCTCATAGATCTGATAAGCTTATTTTCTCTCTCTCTCTTGAGAACATGTACTAAAGGTGAGAATACACAGCTCTTTCTTGGTTCAATAAATCACACAATTCTTGAAGCAATTTTTCACAAATATTATGATTAATTTTCAAATTCAACCACTATATTGTCCATAATGCATGGTGATATAGTAATAAGAGTAGCACATTTTTACTGCTATTTTGCATTTATTGCGCAGTTATTTAAATTTTTAAGTATTATAATGTGTAAGATGCTTTGGTAAAACCACAGTCTTCTATTTCTTTGGAGTCTTCTATTTGAAAATAAAAATGGTCTCACAAAATAATGAAAAACAAATGCACAGTTGCAGAGAAAAGGTTTTTAGCTCTTCAGGAAATCGTTACACATATGAGTGTTTTGGTAAGGAAATGGAGCAGAAGGAGAATTATTTAGAAAGCAGGTTTTGTCTCAGATATTTGCTAAATTGCAAGGATTTAGTTGTCATGGCAATGAGCAGCACAGTTTAAGTAAGTCCACACAGAAATAGAAGTCACTCATCCTGTATTCATAAGAATCAAAAAAGTCTCATTATTTAATGGTAAAAATCCCTGAGTTTGGATGGAGGGGAAACATGGAGTGTCAGATGCACTTTTCTAACAAACTGCTTGTTGTTTTATTTCTGAAGCAACTTAAGACAACATATTTAGAACTAAACAGAAAGGAAACACTACATGTGGACGTCCTGGAATGATCCAGGAGGCACTTAGGGGCCCTTTGCAGGCTCAGGGTGGAGAAAACCTTTGGAAATCTCAACAGGACACTCAACTCTGGAATTCAGAAGAATGAAGAGCAAAATTAACAAAAAACAGAAGGAACGATATAATAAAGGATATAAAACAGAAGAAGGATATAATAAAGCTGCAGAAATGAGTAAAACAAAATAACACAAACATGAGAAATGACAATAAAACAAAAAATTGATTTTTGAAAATAATTTTGATAGACTAGTTTTGTGTTAGACTTAACAGTACTGGGAAAAATATTTAAATGATATTGAGAATGCGGAAGTTGTCAAACTACCAAATATCAATTGAAACAACATAAAACAAAACTATGATCAGGATGGTCAATAAGTTTAAAATATCTGTGACTCAAGAAAGAATACAGTCTGATTAGAATCAATCATATTTCCAACTCCTAGAAGATTTTTGGAAGATTTCGCCAGACATTAAAGGAATATATTATATTCATTTAGTACAAATAATTTTAGAGGAAGAACAATAGAGAAAGTTATCCCATTTTCTTTTTAATATAAATTTAAAAGCAAGGGATCATATAAGAAGAAAAAAATAGATGCTCATCTCACTAATGAAAATAGATTCAGACTAGAACCTAGTATATCATGACCAAATAGGGTCTACACTATGAATGAAGAACAATCTCACATCACAAAGTACATCAATGCAATTTGCCTACAAACAAAGAAAAAGAGAATTGCTATGATCATTTTAATAGGTAAAGAAAAATGCTAGATGAAACTTAGCATCCACTTAAAACAGTGTTTTGGCAAGGAAATGGAGCAGAAGGAGAATTATTTGGAAAGCAGGTTTGGTCTCAATTGCAAAATATCCTTTGGAACTCTAAGTAGATACATTGTTAATGGCAAATCTTTGGAAGTATTGTCATTCACTTGGGAACAAGACTAATCTGTTGCCATCACAAATTTTCCACATTGTCCTGGTGGTGCTAGCCCATGCAATAAAATAAGAAGAAACAAGAGACAGAAGAGAAAAGCAAAGAAAGATACCTGTGACCACTTACATCACAAAATAGTAAGACACACCACAGCAAAATTATTAGCACTAATAAGAAAAGTCAGCGGGATTTCTAGATACAAGATCAACAAAGAAAACTCAAGATCCATTATTACAATAAACAAATTAAAATGTAATAGAAAAATGGCATTCATTGTAGCAATACAAAGTACCTAGAAAAAGAACTCAAAGATGTGCAATAAAGTGACAGAAAATAATTATGAACATTATTAAAAGAATAGAAAACATGAACAAATGAAATATAGATCATATTTGTAGAACAAAGAACCAGCAGCCTAAAAGGGACAACTTCCCCCATAATATTAAATAAATGTGTTTTTAATCAATATCCCCAAAGAATTTTTCATAAGTAGTCAAAGTGATTATAAAATTCAAATATAAAAATAAAGACCCAGGGACAACCAAAGCAAATAAGTAAAATAACAACTTATTAAAAGAACTAAGTCATTAAAACAATATATCATTGATACAGTTTTAGATTAAAAATCAGGATGGGAGTGAACAAGCATTGCTAAGTAGCAGGGGAGGGATCACTGAGGATCTGACTAAAACACAGGATCAAAGGAATGCCTCACATACACCATTATAGATGTGTGGAAAATCTAAAGGCTTTTGAGGAATGTAAGATGACCCGCGAGTACGAAAAGAATGTCCACAGCCGGGCGCGGTGGTGCAAGCCTGTAATCCCAGCACTTTGGGAGGCTGAGACAGGAGGATCGCGAGTTCAAAGCCAGCCTCAGCAAGGGCGAGGCGCTAAGCAACTCAGTGAGACCCTGTCTCTACATAAAACACAAAATAGGGCTGGGGATGTGGCTCAGTGGTCGAGTGCCCCTGAGCTCAATCCCTGATGCCAAAAGAAAAAAAAAGTGTCCACGATAAGGCCCTAATGTCAGACCATTGTGGGCAACCGTGAAATGTGTCCACTGTGCACTTGTCACCACGGTGCTGTGCGCACGTCACCACGGTGCTGTGCGCAGCTGCCTCTCCCAAACACACGCGACTTCTCTCCTAATCAGGGAAATGCAGATTGATGCTCTCCCCGCAGGAACTGCCACTAAATATATGCCCCAGGGAAAATCCTCAGTGTGTGCTTTGGAAGACACGTGAAAAGACAAGGCACTGGTCACCCAAGAGACAAGTGAAAGGAGATGACGTACACATGCCTCAGTGGGGGACTGGGGACAAGACCATGGCGTCCTTGATCCTGGGAGCTGACGCAGCAAAGAAAAAGAATGAACTAATTCTGGTTTTGTCCATATAGTTAAACCTCAAAAACTGGGTGGGGTTGAAAAGAGAGGCAGAGACAATACCCTGTATTCTAGCATTTCTACGTGTTTTTAAATGACTCACAGTGTGTTATATTTGTTATGGAAAATCAATAGCTAGAGAAATAAAAAAAGCAGCAAATTGTGGAAGATTTACAAAATGAATTATATTGTTGTCTCTGGGGAGGGAAGGCCAGGAATGTATCTAAATAGGAAGACAAAAGAAACTCCACTTTTATTTCTAATTCTCTGCTTCTTTCTGAGCTTAATAAAAATCTAAAGCCAAAGCTATGATGTGTTAATAGTGTTAATTCTAGGTAGTAGATAGACGGGTTTCTGCTATATCACTTTGTACTCTTCTTGATAATTAAAGCTTTTCCAAAAATAAAAGATGACATATAATAAAGATAGGATGCATTAAATGGGAAAATCTGGGTAAGCTCATTTTCATTTTCTCACAAACACACAACAGGTGTTTTACTATTTTTATGAGGCATTTTAAAATTAATAATATAAACTCCTTTATTAACAGTTAAGTACTTTCATTATAATTAATAAGGCAATAATCAAATTGTCTTTTTTTTAACCAACACTGAATTACTTATGAGCTGATTTCTAGATTCTTATCTTTCCTGCAGATATTTTTTTGATTTATAATTTCCACTAAAAAGTTTAAGCTTTTGTAATAATTTCAATAAAGTGCTGAATGGGAGGAAGTTGGTGCTGGTATGTAAATTAAAACATTGGTTTTAACCAGATTCATTCATACACAGCTGACCTTGGCAAGTTTCACTTTGTCTCCAGGTTTTGTTTCTGTAAAATGAGGGTAGATGCTAGGTCCTGTCCTTTTCTGCACTTCTAAAAATTAGATCAAATCAGAGAAAGAGAGACAGATTACGCTTAGGATTCTTGAGAGCTGTTAAATATATCATATGGTTGGGTGTTTTCTTGGGGAAATTAACCTTCAATTTTGGTATCACAATAACAGCAAAGAAAACATGCATTTGGGACGTTTCCTTCTTCCTCTGTTTTTCGATCCCCTCGTCCACTTGGCGGGTTAAGTCTCTTGACTTCCTACATTCTGGAGATCTGAGGGGCATCAAGTGCTCTCTTGTGTGATTCCTAGAGTGCAGCAGGAGATGTGTGTGGTCTGGCAAAAATACACAAATTAGTCTTAACATCACTCTGCTCTGCAGTGGCCACAGGGCCCTGGTCCCACTCCACAGTGCACTGAGGCAGCACAGGTCAGTGAGGAGTGGCATGGCCACCAGCCCAGGGAGCAGGAGACACTTAAATCTGTGGTTGGTGATGCTTGTGCCAGCTCCTGCCAGAAAGGAAGGGAGCACATACTCTGAAAAGCCATGCAGCTCTTTTTCTCTGAAGCATTTCCTTCTGCCTTGGGATGCTTAGACTCCAACTCCTGCCCCCCACCATCAGGTGACTCAGACCTCGAGATCACAAAAGAACCCTACCTTGTCCTTATAGCACTAAGGATGACAGCATTCTGCATCTGTCTAACTCTAGGCTTTCTCGGTCTCTCAAATACCTTTGTAATTAGTTTCCTAAATTAAATTCCTTCCGCTAAACTATCTGATGTGGTCTCACTACCTGCCTAGACTAGAGTGACACAATTTCAAAGCTTTGCAATTGTTGCTGTTTATGTGTTGGGGGAACAGGTGTTGTTCAAATAGACCCACGACCATGTGACATGCTATGAAGTCCAAGGACAGTGTAAACTTGACTCAGTCTAGGGTCTGGCTAACCCAAGTGAGGCTCACTAACCTGAAGCATCGTCATGACCTTGAACTTGCTATCAGTGAAAAATCAGGTCTCACCTCAATGACAACAATGCAGAATCTGTGTTTCAGCCATCTCCCCAGCTCAGGGAGGGCACCACGCTGCAAGCACCTGCCTTCCATTTGATTATTGTGGCTCAGCCCTCTCAGCTCTAGGATACTGGGATTGCACGGGGTCTGTGGCAGCCCTGAATCACATCTCCATTCTAAAGACAGTCTGCAGTGTGTGGTTCTTGGTCCTGCCTGAGCAAACAGTGCAGGCAGGTTATGCGGCCACACAAGTCAGACAGGCGATCAGGATGACAGTTGGGATAATTCAGTTGGAAGGGCCAGAAAATTGCTCCTCTGCTGGCTGCTTGAGATAGCTTGAGGCTGGGCACTCCAAGCGTGAGCCATGGAGATGCTCTGAGCCCGTGGCGGGAAAGCACATGCTCCCCAGTGAGACTGTACCTTGTATCACCCAGGCAGGACCTGGAAGTACCATATTCTCTGCAGGGAACTTGAAGGGAGACTCACACATTGTTCCATGAACCACAGTGGAAGGAGCCGTCAGAGAGATGGAAATGCGCAAGCAAAGCCCAGACAGGGCGAGTTTTACATGGAAGATTTTAGTGACGATCTCTTTAAACTTTTTGCAATTCCCCACCCCCAGCCCTAGCACTCAGTTTCAATGTGCTCTTCCTGTCTCTGTGGCCCTCATCTAGATGTGGGGATGGAAGGAAATAGGACCTGAAAGCAAAAGACTGTGTCAAGTCTCCCGGGAATGACATGAAGTATGTTTGGTCTCTGTCCCCCATCCTGCCACAAAGCTCCTAAGATTTCTGGGACTTCCTGAGTGGCAGGAGTGTCTTCACATCGTCCCCAATACTCTGTCCCTTCTGAGGAATGAACACCGTGCTGGTGAGACTGCCAAGGTGCCCTGACGGACAGCTCTCACCAGCCTGGATGCTGCCATTGGCTACCACCCTTGGAAGATGTTCAAATTCAAACTCTTTCGTGTGTGGTGCTAGGATGGAACCCAGAGCCCTGCACATGCCAGGCATGCCCCCGCCACTGAGCTCTGCCCCAGCCAAGGTGTCATACTTTTACTGAAAGAGTTAACCTGCCCAAGATGAATTCAATTCTTGTAAAAGAGTAAAAGATAAACCAATTATACTCTGGTAAGAACAATTTATTATTACTATTACTACATTCTAGTTCTCTTAAAAACCATACCTACCATCTGACATTTAAAAAAAAAAAGAAAGAAAACTTCTTGGTGAAAATAATTTAAGAATAAAATAGTCACATAGTCACACACACACACACCCCTGACCTGAATTTTAGGTTTTGCATCCTGTAAAACACAGTATGGTAAGCCCTGGTGCCCACAACAACATCAGTGCTCTCTGAATCCCCAGGTCTCAGACCTACTGTGCTTTGCCGAACACTGATTACACTTCAATAAAAAAACAGTCAACCAAGGCCCACAGCACAGTGACGTACCTCCACCTGCTACTGTCCTTAGAGAGCATAGCAAGGGTCACGCACTAAAGATGGGGAATCCTGGCTGCGGAGTAACGGCAAAGGCAGCTGCATAGAAAGCAAAGAGCAACCAAACAAAAAACCTACCAAACGAAATCTGAAGCTGTCTCTGGATGCTTGGTGAAGTCTTCACAGATGCCCTGTGCCAGCAGGGCAGACACATACCACAATCCAGGACACTTCAGTGTTCACTGTAGCCCCACCCTCTGCCCCAGAGCAGTTTATAGACCAAGTTCCTGGTTTTCTGTCCCTAATGGACAAGAACGTTGACACTCATTTCTACCCCAAACACCTAATCTACTAAAAATAAATTCTTATGAAATAGACTTACATACTTACCATCATGTTACTATTTAAATAATATTATTCATATATTTGGAAGTATTTTATGTATGATTTTAAAATAATAAATTCTTCCTGAAATTTCAAAACAGAATTCCTTAATTTAAAAAAAAACAGTCAACTGGAAAACCATTACAAAATCACTTACACTTAAAAATCCTCAGGAATACCAGGAAACTATCAACAACATTGTGGGTGTTAATTCAGAATGTATGAATATATTTAATGAATAAATTAAGAAATGCTTACAGCCCACATATATGGATGTGGGGGCAACTGATTCTCAGCGTTGGTATGGAAAGCCAGGGACCTGTGTTTGTAGAGATGTGGGCGTGCATGTCTGTGCTGCTCACTGGATGGCCACCCTGACCAGGTGGAGGAACACTGCACACTTCCTAAGCACAGAGTGTCGCCTGATTGCATCAACCTGAGACAAATGGAAGCCAGAGGAAATTTGGCCATCACCTAATAGGAACAGCAACAATACTCCCTTATCCGGAAAATCCTTAGAAACCAGACAGCAGTGAGCACACAAAACACCAAGTTTTCTAAACTAGTGGCACACAACCGATCCTTTGGAGACCAAAGGTAGTGCATGGGATTAGGAGGTAGAAACCTGAACCAGCTTCACCTAATCCACTCTA
The DNA here is from genome assembly GCA_004024805.1 of Geosciurus inauris. NCBI lineage: Eukaryota > Metazoa > Chordata > Mammalia > Rodentia > Sciuridae > Geosciurus > Geosciurus inauris. The sequence continues at coordinate 199,227 of PVHX01000158.1, forward strand.
ATCCACCTTCCTTTCAGAGTTCCAGGGAAAGAGGGGCCCTCTGCACCCCGATGCAGAAAGACAGTCTTCAGACCAAATGCTGATCTTCCAAAATGCTGATGGCCTCTTTTTAAAAACCAGCCTGCAAAATTTTTCCAGGCTATAGTGATTTCTCACAAAATATTTGGCCTCTCTAGTTAAGAAAGGAAGGTAAACCTCAACTAAGAATAAATGTCACGTTTCTGAAGAACGTTCAATTGCTGCTGGACTCCTTTTTTCTTCTCCCTGAAGTGCTGGGATTGAAGCCAGAGGTGTTCTCCCACCGAGCACACCCCCAGCCTATTTCCTTCTTGAGACACGGCCTTGCCAAGTCTCTGAGCTGGGCTGGGCCTTACAATCCTCCTCCTCGGCCTCCTGAGTGGCGGGGGCACAGGCGTCGAGTGCTGGCTGCACTCTGGCTGGTGCAGATGGCCTAGTTTCATCGGAACACTTCTCTTAGGGCTGTGGGATGCTGGCCCAGGGGCACTTGCCTGCCGTACTGAGAGGGCTCTCAGTTTCCAGCCTTTGGGATGTGTTCTTTTTGCTCATTCTGGACGGTGAGTCATTAATTCTGAGACACTGCTTAGGTTGCCAACTTTCAAGACTTTCTCAATCAGGCTGTTGGGGACACATGGGCTATTTGGGAAATGTGCCGATGGCATCCTGCTGGACCTCTAGGGAATTCCACACTGACTTAAAATAGTTTCTCCTTACACTCCTTCTCCTCTGTTTAATATTTCTTTTTGCTACTTAAACCCATAGTCCAGATATGCAGGCAACAAAGGGGATATTTAATAGTTTCAGAAATTCCAAAAGTGACATTATTTGGTCAATGGCACAGTCAACCTTAAGATACGGAGGGGGAGACCAAACCTGGACTATCACAGGGATGGCGGCCCCAGGCCTCCCAGGGAAGGATTGGCACCTTCATGTTGATAGCCTTGGACCCTTTGCCCTGCACCGAGCACCCCTCTCCAGGGAGCACAGCTCTCTGCTCGCCAAGGCCACCCGTGTCAGGGCACCAGGCCCCTCGTCCCTCCACAGCAAGGAGCATCTTTCACTGTTCTTTCTTTCCCTCCAGACACTTCTACAGATAGGGAGAAGTTTCTCACCCGATGGACCTTCTCTCCACAGTAATCAAAGACTGTGCTCTGGACTGTGGGAACACCTTCCCTTGTGTAAGAGAGAAAGCAAACTGCAGGAAGCTGTCCGCACACATCCTCCACCCCGGCTTACCTCCGGGCTCCCAAGTGAAGCCTGTAAGACACCACCCCTAAGACCCCAGCAGTGTTAGGCATATAGTGCCATTTCTATTTCCAAAAGCAAAACCATCTCCTCTACTTACTACTTCTAAAACAATCTGATTACTGAGCACAATCTGAAGGAAGAGACTGGAAGGAACCTTGAGCTTCCCTCGGTAGACCATCTGCATTTTTTAAAACCTTCCTTCCTTCATAAACAAAGAACATAACCAGGAAGTGCCCTTACCAGCCAAGGCCACCCCTGTCTGTACTGTGATAGCAATTTCATGTGCACCATCTCTTTAGCCTCCAAATAACCATGAGCAAAAAATGAGCTCTTGGGACCAGCTGTCAGAGGAGCAGCCTGGTCATAACTCCTCCTCGAAGCTCAGCGCGGTTAACAACAGTGCTGAGGCGCTTATGTCAACTACATTACAAGGAAGTGATGGAAGAAGCCTCAACAAACTGACAGCTAAAAGGAAAGCAAAACACAATCTATGCATATAATTAAGACTGAGTTTATTTACCGTGCTGTATTGACATGTCAAATGGTGCTGGTCAAAAATGTGGATTTCAGTCATGCAGACAAAACCGAACGAATGAATCAATGGAAGTAGTAGCTTCAACACCCCTCTGCCGTGTTGTACTGATAACATCAATCTATTTATTCTTAAAGTGTTACTTATAGTGAATAGGGTAAGGTTCCTTAGGTTTTATTTCTCAGATACGTATACTCCATCCTTAGATGTGTATACCACATATTAATGGTAAATGATAAATATAATAAAATACAAATATGAATATAGTATGCATGTCTGAGAAATATACTGTAATATATTAAAGTTATTATATATATAATTACATATGTGGATATATGTATATCTCTATTTTTTTGTTCCGAACTTATAAAGCAGATAAGTTGAAATAAATGCAGGTTTGGTGTCTGAAGACATTTAAAGAATTCTAAGTTTCTAATAACCCTATACCTGCCCAGTCTGTTTGCTTGCAAAACTCTGGTGCAGGCTTCAGGTTAGGAAAAATAATTTTAAATTGAACATTGATCATTGAACGCCAGTGGTTTAAGTGTTCATTATGAGATGGGTTCAATTTTAGGGATTAGGAAATATTATTTATCTCTTTAGAAAGACCTCAGTTATTATTTGTTACACTTTAGGGTCTCTAATCATGCATCTCATTTCAGAATCAAACAGGTGATAGATATCCTGTGTAAAATCTAATGCAGCTTGGAGCATGTCCTTTGTTTATCAATTATCAATGTGGGCACCTGGAAGGTCCACCACTTCTCAAGGCACAGTCCAGTTCCCAATCCCCTCTCCACCCTCAACCCAGAGTCCTTTCTCCTGGAGGCATCCCTCAGGAGCTGCAGAACATGACCTATTCATCATGTGAGCCCTAGTTCAATGGGCTGTGCTGAACCAAGAGAGCAGGGGAAGTGAGCAGCCCAGGCAGGACAATATTTCTCACACATGGACGATGGCACAGAGAGGGGCAGAGCGACTGGACCCATGTAACGAGGAGAAAGTGCCAGCAATGTCTACTTCTGCAGCAGGAGTCCTCAGTGCCTGGGGTCATGAAGCTCTGCCCTCTGGTCCCCATTTCCCCCTGGGCTGCTGCAGCTGGCAATCCCGAGCACAGCCTGCACCACCCTGGGCTCCAGCCCTGGACACCCACGTGCTGGGTGTTTGGGAACTGGAAGAACTGAGATTTATTGAAAAGTGAGCAGAAGACCAGCTGGAGCCCCCTCAGGGGCAGAAAGGCCTCACCCCCAGGCACACTGTGGAGGGAGGCACAGGGAGGGGTTTGTTCCCCGTATCATTCTTGTTTAAAGTCCCTGCACCAAGAGAAGCACCACGTGGCCGCACGTTCAAAGGGCCACGAGGGACGCTGCGCGTGGTGCTGATGCAGAGGCAGCGCCTTCCTTGCGACCGCCACGCTGCTACCTAACGTGCTCTTTCCAGGTCAAAGATGCTTTTATTATGCCCACCCAGTTTTTCCCTTCCAAATGTTTGCAATCTGATTAGTTAATGGAATAAAAAGCACTGAAGGGTGAGCTTTGAATGACAGTAGAAAGAGCCCACCAGGATCACAGGAAGGCACGGGTTTCTACCACCAGGACGCAAAGCAAACCATGAACAGCAGGGGAACGTAGAACCATCCGCGCGGCATCCTCTTCCCCTGACCGGATTCGCTCCCCAGGCGATGCGCGGAGGCTCCGTGGTGAGCCCTGGTGGGGCCTATTCAGACCCCATGGAGTCGGGGTGGGCGACCCCACGCCACGTCCTGCAGTCTCTGCTCTAACCTCCCGCAAGACATGCGAGGCTACTGCTCCCTGTCAAAAATGCAGGCAGAAGAGGGCTGGCAGCCCTCACAGTGGCTCCCAAGAACAGCCAGCCTAGCAGGACTTCCCTGTGGCCCCGGGGAGGGCAGTAGCTGCTAGGGGAAATTGGAATCTCCCTGGAAGACACAGCACATCTTGGGATTCAGAGGAAAGCCTTGCCAGGGAAGAAAATGAAATGGAAGGCCTACATCTCTCACATGTGAAGTCCCAGGAAGCTGTACATGGACTCTCTGTGTGGTTTACATAGGGCTTTGCTGATTCTCAGAGTGGGCACTGTGAGTTAGCTGACAATTCACAGAGGCATGCAGTCCGATGACACACAAGAAGTCACATCAAATTTTTCTCATTAGTTGCTCTTTAAAAATTACCTACCATCATTTAAAATCTTATTTAGTCATGAAATAGGATCAGTTCAGTGTGAATTGATGGCAAGATATAAATGAAGTATAGGGGTCTTCTGTTTATATAGTGGCCACCCAAGTTCAACTCTTATTTTCAGAAACACTAGGAAACAGAGACCAACCTCTCCCAACAAGAATCTCAAAGCCCAGCCACCAGCTGGGCCTGTCTTGCAGATCCAGGCTCTGAGTGTCAGGCATAGGGGTTCACCCAGAGCCCCCAGTTCCCTCCCGCACAGGGGACGTTCCCTTCCCGCAACACTCCCAGTCTCCCCAACACCGACAGACACCCTGGGGTTTGGAAGCAGACCTGGACAAGAAAGCCTGGGGTTGTCCCCTCCTGGGCTCCCAGAGAGCAAGGGACAGCCTCTGCTCTTCATGCAGGACCATGTGGCACTGTCCACCTTGGGGACAAGGGACCTGGTGAGCAAGTCAGCCTAACTCTGGGGTGTGGCCAGAAGCACTTGTTCTTAGTTCAGCCGTGACCTCCAACATCTGAGTCGCTGCCTTATTTCATGAAGGGATCGGTCAACTAAGACACAACCGGAGCTGCCCGTCACCTCTCACACACCGCGGAGCGCAATGGCCAGTGAGCTCCTGGGCCTGGCGAGGGGGACCCAGAGAGCACCAGAGGGGCGGGCAATGTGTGGGCGTGCTGGGCAGCAGAGGTGGGACCCTGCTTGTGTCACCCGAGGTTGCAACAGTGAGTTTTATAACAATGACGTTCTCATGCAAAGTTAAATGATATATGATCTCCTCTGTTTCAGGAAATCACAGTGTCGAAAAAGCAGTGTCTCCAGAAAGGCCAGCACACTGCTGTCCTGGGTCCACCATGGGCCGGTCAGAGGGCAGAGTGCTGGGGAGGAGGAGCGGGAGGCAGGCTGCAGCTCCCCCATGGCTTCCCTGCATCCTCGCTTCTCAGGGTAAGCGGTCAGATTGAGCCGTTTAACAGGACACCTCCTGAAGGTGATCTCTATGCGTACCCTTTGTGAACAATAAAGTGCTAAATAAATAAAATATATTGTCTGCCTGTTGTTGTTCTTATTACTATTATCATTATGTCTTTCGGTCTTCTTGGACTAAATCAGTCTGAATTAGGCCTAATAAATAAGCATCAGTGTGTTTTGATGCTTGAATCACTGAGACCACTAAACGTGGCTCATGAACAGCAACTGCTGGCCCATGTGGCCCAGCCTGCAGTGTCCAGGACAGGCAGCTGCGAGGACGCCAAGGTCCAGCCACGACAGGGAAGCCATGCACTCCTCTTAATGAACTAGTCAAACTTCACCTGGGCTACACCTCCGGGGTTTTGCTTAGAAAGAAACCTACCTGGAATCTAGGAGAGGGGGACGGTTTTAAACGTAACACATTATTCATAGTCTACTTATTTTTCTGTAACCCAGGAAATGAGTCCATCATTCCAAGAGAAGACAGCTTTTCCTCTTCAGTTTTATTTTTTTCCCTTTGTTACGTGTTAGAGGAGATCCTATTTATGTTTATTCTCTCTTGAAAATTTGCAAATAAAAATAGAGTATAGAAAATATGCCATCAATTCCAACATGGCTTCAAATTTCAACCATGGGGGTTAATCTTTGTTTAATTGATTTTCTTTTCTGACACAATCACAAAACTTCAAGGGATTGATAAACAATGAAAGTCGAAAGTTATGCAAATTTTTGAGACTTCCTGTGACTTAGGAAGTGGATCTATAAATTTGCAAAACCTTAAACTTCCCAGAAATTTTAGTGAGAGAGAAATCCAACCTTTCCTTGCATTACTTGGGGATTTAGATCCAAGTTTGGATGACCCATGGAAGAGGCAGAAAGGGAAAAATAGGAGTTAGGACTCCAACTGGGATTCTCTCTTAAAAGTTACGGATAGCAGATGTTCATTTCCTTATAATTTCCCATTCATCCCTGTATTCATTCCTTTTGTTTAGCAAAGGAGGTGGTGATACCCCCACGGAAGGGAGACCACGTGTTCTGTTTCTATTTGCATTTTGGGAGGTATGTACACATCCATGCACTTGTTCAAATGTCTAGACCACAGACAAATATTTCTAATTACGTAAATGCAAGGCATGTAAGATTTAAATGTCAAATGGAAATTTTATGAAAGTTTCTATGAACAGCTGGATTTATATAATAATTACATATTAATTTCCCAGTGACAACTTCAGCAAGGCTGCTAATAATTTTATGCAAGGTTAATTTGATAAATTTAGCACATCGGTATCATTCTATGAATAATCATCATAAAGGAAAATCACAAATAACTGAAATAACAGCAAACAGCAGAGTCCTCATCACAGAGAACACTAGGGCATTTCTGCTGAAATACAGATTATTCCATAGCTACCCTAAACCACAGACCATGTATTGAATACACTTATCAATGTGCGGTGGGATTTGAAATGTGCACATTTTAATAAGAATCTAGTATCCCCATGTCCTTGAAACCTGAGATATCTACATTTACTTGAGAACTTTCCCATTAATACATCGTAGTTTTAATGTTTTCCAAGAAGCCTGTGAAGGCAGCAGTTTTCAGGAATTTGGTAAAAAAAAAAAAAAAGGCTATGTGGGCAAAAAGGAAATTCTCAGAGGGTTTCATTCAAAGACAAGCACACTGCTTGATGAAATTCTCCTTTTAATTGTCTGCTCAAGGTCATTAACAATGACAAGAATAGTGACATAGTTTCCCATTGAGAAGATGCCATGGAAATCTATAATTTTTTAGTTGATCAAATGGCCTTGGAAAGCTTCTGTTTAAAGATGATTAGGGGCACGAGCTGAGACGGTTACCTCTGAGAGGGCCTCGTCAAATAATCCAAGAAAAAAAGGAAGAGGGAGAAGTAAGCACACCACCGAACTGGTTCTGAGAGATCTGGGCTTCCCAGCAACACCAGAGCTTCAGAGATTCTACGACAGTGTGCCTAGGTTCATAAAACGTTTGCACTCCTTGGTGCAAGAGGCCTGTGGCCCTTCATTCCAGAGAGTACGTGTGCACACTCGTGCCTACCAGGTGACTCAGCACCTCAGGTAGGTGGGTGGGTGGGAAGGTGGGCCCACGTCTCTCAAGAACAATTCCCAAGACCCTTAAAGTAAAGTGAGCTTGTTGGAAGGAAGGTGCAGGAGGTTCAGCTGGTGGCACCCGGCACCACGAAGCGTCTAGATGTCCACGCAGAGCCCTGCTGCGGGAGCAGAGTGGGTGGCCGCCCTGCCGCCTACCTTCTGCACTCTGGCTCCTCTGGACTGTGCAGGCAGCAATTCATGGTGCTCACCAGGAAGCCAAACAGGCGGCCATACAGCGACTTGGCCAAGAGGTCCCGGTAAAACTCCGCCATCTGTGTAGTGTGTCGTCGTATTATCAAGTCTCCTAAAATACAAGGAAGAGGAGGCATGAGGACAGGGTTTCCCAGCTCCAGGAGCCTCCGCCTCGGAGCCTTCTGCTCCGGGCGAAGCCAAGACATGGCCCAGGAAATTCAACCAGGGAAGCAGGTGAGACTTTGCCTGACAGAGGGAACAAACCGGCTCACAGGCAGGCGGACAGTCTCCTGGCCTAGAGCTGAGGGCCAGGCAGCACAGAGCTCACACCAGCCACCTGGGAGCCAGGTAGCCTGAGGTCTTCATCTCAGCTTCCATTCACTAGCCGTCTGGCATCTAAAGCTATTTAACTCTTTGAATCCTATTTCTATCATTTGCTGTTAAAATGGACACAGTTATGCCCACCTCATGATGATCTGTGAGAAGCACTTGGCACCATGCCCATGTCCATCAATGGCCAGTAAGCGGCAGCCGTGTATGGCCCAGGAGAGGAGGGAGAGGCCGTCCCCACTCAGGAGGGCAGCGCAACCCCACACACGCAGGGGTCGGCATTTGATGGGGATCAATCCTTTTGGATTGATAGCTTTACCTTTCTAAGTTGACAGATTGACAGGAAGGGGTGACCAATTGGCTGAAGGGCTCTCTCGGGGGCTTAGGGCTTGCAGTGGAGTCCTATTCAGAGGCCAAACAGGCACTCGATTCACAGGAACAGCTTCACCCAGAGAGGACAGGCTGAGTTGCATTTGGGTTCCATGTTTGAAAGAAGACCACAAGTTGCCCAAAGATGAAAGTCTGAGAACAGAAAACTTTACCTTTAAAATACTGGATGTCAGCAGTCAAGGCGGAGGCCAACTCATCCGTCGACACTTGTAACATTCCGGCCACTGACAGTGAAGCCGCGTTATGAGACTCAAGTTAGTGTACACTGGATACTCAGAACATTTACAGACAGACACTCATATACAGAACATTTTACATAGACACATTAGAACATATGTGTATTAAAGGAAAGTAACTACTACTCTAATTGTCAAATTCAGAGAAACATCTTGAAGCAGTCAAAACGTTACTGAGTTCTTGTGGCTCTGTGCATTAAATCATAACAGGTCTGTGGTCGTCATTGTCTTCAAAGATAGTAATGAATTAGTTTCTCCATCTTTACTAAATCGATTTGACATAGGTGAAGATAGGCTCTTTATATCTATAGTTTTATGGTATGTTTAAAAAAAGTGGAGCTGACAGGCAAGGTCATTTCAAAGAACAGAGAAATTTTTGGCAAGATCTTTGAAGGGAAGTAATTATATCTTGTTTAAAATATTTAGCTACTAACATTTCCCCGAGATACACTGGGTATCATAGGTAGAGGCAGAGAACACTTAAAAACAATAAAAAATAAACTCAAGTGAGTGCAGATGAACCAGAGCTGTTGTAAGAGAGCCCCGCAGCATGCCATGATGACCATGTCCAGGGCCATCCCTAAATCAAACCATCTCCCCACATTGAATCTGGCTCCAGAGAAAGGGCCTGTGCCACGAGCTCTGCTGTACTGTGTCTCCATCTCCTGGCAGCTCTGCGAAACTGCACACCACTGAGGTTCCTGCCCACCACCCTGCTGACCTTGTTCTAGAAGCTGGAGGTCAGAAACAAAGGCAGAGTGGGTGTCCGTCAGCGTGGTGAACTGGATGTCTCCGAGGTGCAGTATTGCTGCTAGAATTGCAAACAGGTTCTCCACCTCCTGCACGGGGTGCAAATAGAGAGGACCAACAGTCCTGCTTAGATCAAAGACCCAGACAAAGATCCTTAAATAGTCTGAGGGTATGATGGGGGCGTGGCCCTTGCTCATGGGATTGCGACTTCAGGTTCTAAATGTTTGCTAAAAGAACCACCAATGCCTGCCTCAGAATCAAAATCTCAGGGTTCAATGCACATTTCCTCTACATCAACGTTTCTGTTGCTTAGACATAAGAAAGTGCTATTCTGATATAAATTGAGGGGTCCTGATAACTGTCACATCCAGACATGAGTCTTCTGTACTGAAGTCCGACTGGCTGGGTGTCCTTTGCAGGGTCAGAATTCACTAAGGTCAAGGTCAGATCTTGTAAGGCAGACGCTGGCCTGCAAAGGGCAGCACTGCAGCCCCCTCCAGGAGCTCACTCTGGGACAGCCATTTTGTGCGTCTCCCCGCTGTGACACAAGCTGAGGTGGTGGTTACAGAATTTTTCACTTCTGTGAATAAACAACTGTGCCTAGAGAACCAAACGGCTAGTTGTTTTTCAAGGCATTTCAAGGAAAACCGAGGGACGGACAGACGTGGGCCAGAGCTGCCTGAACGGGAGGCTTGGGAAGAAAGAGGGAACTCCTGGGGGCTCCTGGGAACCTGCAGTCTGTAGAAGGAAGGAAGCAGACCTGAGGCGTGGGTGAGGGAAGGCATTCTGTGGCAAGAATGGAAACTCAAGAAAGAGCTGCAGGCACAGGATGCTTCCCTAGAGCACCCAGTCTTCAGCAGGGTTCTATCAACCATGGAAGAGGCTGAGCCCCAGGCGCGCCCCAGGACCTCTTAATAGGTTCCCTAATTCAGGAGCCTCCCACCACGCCTACACAGAGGGCGTCCCCAGAACAATCTCATCTGACCTACAAACACAAGGTTAAAGCATCAGCATCCCCGAGGCTCCGTGACTTTCCCCCAGGATGCTGTTTTCATGGAAAGCCATCCTTTCATCATCTGGAGCGCAAGCACACGGAGACAGGGGACCCTGATCCTTTCCGGGCTTACCACTCTGCGATGGAAGCATCACTCAAAACGTGTTTGCTAACCCTAAACCATAACTCAGTGCTTCACGTTTAATTCACCTTGCTGCATGGAATAGCACTTCCCCAGCCTCTTAAACTCTCTGACAACTGTTTCCCTTTTCATTAATTCTGATAACTCTTCATCCGTGTTTTGCAGCCTGTAGGACAGATGCCTCTGGATAAACAGACAAGAAGAATCTGTACTGTCCTCCAGGGTCTTGCCCTTCAGGGTGGAGACGGAGCTGTGGATATCACCTGCAGTGCACACTGTGAGGTGGTGAGTTCTGTGGCAAAGGGAGAAATCAGGCCCTTCAGGGGGGAGGCTGTTAGGCCATGTCTGTCTACAGTGTGCAGTAACAGTCCCCTGCTGCCCTGCGGCCACAGGGGACACAGGGAGGAGGTGGAGGCATCTCTACGCACAAACCTCCTGGGACCATAGTCCCTGACACATTTTGACCCAGGGTGCTCCAGCAGAAACACTTTCCTTTGAGTGGTAAGGGACATTATCTATCCCTCCTAAGTGGGATAACTGTCACCATTCAAGTCACTTTAAAGGATCAAGATGAAGGGGTGCATTTCATGTCTTTTGTTAAAATGTACATATGTCTTTTACCAAAAAGGCTATTAGATTCTCTATTAGCTACCTCAGCCAGCGGGTGTATTTTGCTTGCCCTGCCTTTGAGGATCAATCACAGATTTTCAAAGCCCTGTTTCCAAGCAACTGGTATTTAGGTAGAATGGTTCCCTGTCTGTCTGTGCCCCCTTTTCGTGTGAGGAAGGTAGGAATTTCAGGCATGAAGAGAGGGAAAACAAAAACAGCCTCAAAAAGCACAAGGACAGAAGTGTGCAGGTGGATAGGAGCCAAGAAAAGACAAACAGAGACTTCAGAACTAGAGCACAGGAGCCCGGCTTGACCTGACTGCAGCACTGCCCGCCGGATGCTGCTGGACACAGGCCCCCAGAGCCCTGTCTCTGTGGTGAGCAGGTGGGGCCAGGCCAGGTGCCCGCGTGGATTCTACAGGCTGCGTCTCATTCCTGGCCCTTCCCGTGTGCTCTCCCACCCCCTCACACACACCATCCATCAGCCACAATGTGGTCAGGGTAAAAAACAAAGGTCCCCACCAATCAACACACTGCCTTCAGAAAATTAGATGATATTTACGTGGGTGACGACATCTGATGATATTTACGTGACCTTGTGTTAATAGTTTCTGAGGACTTGGCCCAAACCCCAAATAGCATCACATGAGGGTATGCAGAACACACACCAGGGACAGACAGGTCAGCAGGGCGGTCTCCCCCAAGGCTCAGCTCACGTCACATCTCTGATTCCCTAGACCAGGGCCACTTATTTCAGGGACCACTAACCACACATGGCTTTTTAAATTTAAATTAATTTTAAAAAGGAATCAGAGTTTCATTGTCTCTTCTGCCTCGCTCCAAGCACCCCTTAGACAGTCTTGCAGCCACCACACTGTGTGGGTGGATGGAGATACTGGCATCGATGTGGGGACATCCGTCAGGCAGCGGCAAGCCACAGCTTCTCCGTGAAAATCAGCAGTGGTTTGGAATTTAAGAATAATGTTTTCTATTGTTTAAGAAAACATTTTATTATTAAAGTGCTGAGATTCTCTGATTCTGAGCAGTGGGTAGCTGCTCAGATCCACAGTTCTTGGGTAGGTTGGTGGGCAGGGTTGCTGGGTGTGTTCTGGACATGGATAGGGCTCCTTGGCCACCATCTTGACGGTGTGCCCTCTTCTGTCCTGCTCTGTAAAGTGGTCCTGCTCCACAGTTCCTAGTCCCTGCCATCGTCCACACCTCCCTGGTCTCCTGACCCTCCAATGAGCCCTGGGGGCAGGAGACCTGCACTCTGCTAGGCCACTGGTGTCTATAGCAGTATCTGGGACATGACGGAGCTCAAATAATGTCTCTGAATGAACACCTGGATTGGTGGAAGGTGAGTTCACTCCATGAACCACACGACAGGACTCACCACAGTGCTGAAGCCAACGACACTGAGAGCTTGTTTCAAAACCATGAACTTCTCCCTGTTCACAGCGCGCTCTGCTGTGGACACATCTTCCCGTGTGGTCTGGTTCAAGTACCTGTTGGGATAAAGACATGGCATGAGGCTTGGCCTGGAGTCAGACTGTAGTGGTTAAAAGCCACTTCAGCCATGTTTGGTCTCTGTAATGATGGAAATCGCCTGGACATTGTGTACTGGGATGTTTACAAAGCTTTTCGTACATAATAGCACGTGATGTTTCAGGAAAGGAAGAAACCCAGTTCTTGCTGTACCAGAACATGACTGCTCTGTGTGACGTGGCTCTCACCTTAGCTGCACCCTTCCTTGGGAAAGCAGAAAGTTCCAAGTACTCAATTCACTTCGTACAGAAATCTGGCAGGTACTATCATATGTATTGTAATTAATATTTGCATTAACAATACTTAACTTACACTAACATAACTTCTTCTTGTCAGTACCTTTTAATTATAAGGTAATCGATTAATTCATTAAATTATTCTTTTCTTTCAACAAATGTGTATGAATTACCTACCAAACAAAGGAGAGAGCAGGCAGCTGAGGACCGTATGAAGGTGAAGGAATCCTTTCTGGGACCTCAACTATAAAGCACAATGTCTCCAGGGGCAGGAAAGGCAGCTATGGGAAAGTGGGGGAAAAGGAGCAGCACCAGGTGTCTGTGTGGAGGGAGGCAACGGCGCCCAGAGGCAGGCAGGAGGAAACGCCTGGGAGAAGCTGGCTTTGGCTCCGATGTCAGCACATGAGCAAGACCCGCCAAGCACAGAGGCTGTAACACAGACCTGGGATAATCAGCGACACGTATGAAGACACACAGCATTGGTGGAGTGTGATGTACCCAGGGAGCACGGATGTCTGCATGTGTAACCTAAGATGAGATGACCAAGGGTTGCTAGATTGGAGAAGTGGCCAGAGCTTCTTGCAAAAGAGTCTCAGGCATGTCCTGGAGGGACGGGAACTCTGAAGGCCTGTGGTCAGAGGAGAGACACACCAGCCTGGGGTGTCAGGAGTGCTCTTGCACACTGGTGGCAGGTCGCCTGGAGAGAGATGAGACAGCTAAAGGTAACAGGCGATCCAGGTGTGGCCAGCCCTGGTGAGCAGAGAATGGGGACAGGGCAGGAGAACAGGAACTAATGGTGCTTTTCAAGTTTCCGCTGGGGAACATGCTGGGATGGGGCCATTCAACCAGAGGGCATTGTCGAGTTGCAGGGTGTGCTCTTGAGAGAGAAAAATCTCATACTTGGTATCACTCACGTTGAAGTTCAAGCTCAAGTGGAGGCCCAAGATGTAACAGATGTAAGAACCTGGAATTAAGAAAAGACTAGAAAATCTAATCTGGAAATCCTCCTCATACAGAGGATCAAATCCATGTAAGTGGATGGTGCAGAAGCCACACGAGGACCTCTGAGGAAACAGGCTGGTGGCTGGGTGGGGATGGGACAGACCAGCTGTGCACCAGCTGAGACAGAAGCACATGGAGACTGGACAAGAGAACAGCGGCAGTGGGGTTCTAGAGGGGAGGAGGCTGCTCAGGGTCCCCACAGTGTGGCTGTGCCTGTAGGCACAAAGGACACTGCCATCTAGATGTGCCAGGAAAGGTAATAAACTCCACTGCCCAGGACCACAGCAGCTCAGGGACCACTGCTTCGTGGCCTCGGTTTACCCAAGAGAAACAGAGGTTGACATCTGGCCACCCAGGTGCAGCTGGCTGGAGGAAGGCCATGGGAACAGACGGTGTTTGCTGGAGAGGTGCAGGCCCAGCGGGCAGCTGAGCTGCAGGGCCAGCTGGGCACGAGACCAGTGTCAGGCGGCGTCACTCTCCTGACAGCCCCTCCCATGGCTCACACAGGGTGGGTGAGTTGGGGTTTGGGCAGAGAAGTAAGAAGAGAATGTGAAGAGGGGCAAAGTCGGTCAGAAAGACATCGGTCTTCCATGCCCCTGATGGTAGAGAGTCATTGCGCCTGAAATTTACAACTTCTGGTGACCAAAGAGCCTTAATGAAAAGAAATTGTGAACACTCTCAATACTTCTGGAGTATCTATCTACACACACACTCTTATGCACTCACACATACAGGAGTCGCACACTCACACTCAGCCACACCCAAGCCCTCACAGGCACACAAGCAGGCATATTCACACACATGCACTCATGTAAACACACTCATACACACCCGTGCTCACATCAAAAACACTATCTACACACAGTTACACACTCACATGCACTCATGCATTCTTACAAACTCGCACTCATAAACATGTATATGTACTTATACACCCACACATCCATACACACTTACAAAACTCACTGTCGAGCATGCATGTGCTCGTGTACACACACCCATACTTACATGCTCAGTCATGCACACTCACATTCATACACACACCCAAACTATCACAGATACACTCAAGCACACACTCAAGACATGTGCACACGCATGCACACTCATGCATTCATGTGCTCACACCCTCACACACATGCTCTCCCATGCTTGCACTGTCACACGCACACACCCACACACACACCTAAACTCTCACACAGGTATTGTCACAAATACACACTCATACACACCAACACACAAATGTGCACACTCAATCCCACACTAACATACTCATAAACATGCACACAAACTCACATTCGAAACCACTCACAGAAACACTCTGACCTGCTCATGAACACAAAACACACTCAAACATGCTCACATGTACACTCACCCACACATATTTACACACACATGGATGTGTGAGCACATGCTACTTACACCCAAACTCACTTTCACTCACGCACATACTTGCACATACACTGCCAAACACATGCAAGTCACATGCATTAATACACTCCTACTCTTGGATGCTGACACACACATGCCCACTCACTCTCATGTACCTATGCACACCTGCACATTCACAAACTTCATGCTCACACTCATACACAAACTTATAAGATGTGCTCATACACATTCACTCACATTCATACTCACACGCTGTCATGTTACTCAAAACTGAAACACACTTGTGTACATTCATAGACATTTATACACAAATATAAATTGACACACACTTCCACGCAGAAATACACAAACTCACCCACACACTCACACAATCATAATACATACTCACATGTGCACACTCAGATACATGTGTACACTCATATTCTCAAACTCCTGCATGATCACTCAGAAACACACCTGCACACATTCACACACGCACACACACATCACATTTGCACTCATACACACACATTCCTGCACACTCATACTCTCTCTCTCTCTCACACACACACACACACAGGTGGTAACTCTGGTGGGGAAAAAGCATGTCATCTGCTCCCTACAGCTACTTCATTCAGATCTGGCAGTTTCTGGGCCAAACACCAGTTTGTCTTCCATAACCCACCTGAGATACCTCATCAGACTGATGCTTTCTCCCCGAGGCAGTCTTCCATGCCTGTCTGATTTCACCCCCTTTGCTTTCCCACTAATTGATCAGCGTGTAGGTTGATATCATATTGGGAGTGATCGCGTAACATGCAGCAAAGAACAACCGGCTCTGTGACTGTGGAATCAAATGTCCAAAGGCCACTGTTTCTTTCAAGTTTCCTGAGAAATGATCAGCTAGCACGCTCCCTCCTGGGCTACCTCCAGTGTCACTTCACATGCTCTTGCAGTTGGGGCACAGGATTGGCGGCGGCTGTGCCCTGTTCCATGTGGGGCACGCGTACAGCAGCAGACGTGTTCGTTCCTGGTGCTCTGGGAGAAGCCGCCATGAGAGGTCAATGCTGGCACTTACAGGCAGGTTTTAGGCATGAAATGGACTAGAATGAAAACAGGCAGAGCAGAGGGCTTGCCTCGCGCCTGGAAGGGTGTTCTCACATGGGCTGTAAGCATCTTCCTCTGCAGCCAGAAAACTGGTTGGCATAACGATGATTTAAAAAAAAAAAAAACTCTTTTGCTGGACACAGTGGTGCACACCAGTAGTCCCAGTGGCTCAGGAGGCTGAGGCAGGAGGGTCACAAGTTCAAAGCCAGCCTCAGCCACTCAACAAGGCCTTAAGCAAATAGCAAGATCCTGTCTCAAAATTTAAAAAAATGAAAAAGAGCTAAGGATGTGGCTCAGTGGTTAAGTGCCCTGGATTCAATTCCTGGTATTAAAAAAGTTTACATGAAATTGAAATTTTTCCTGCTGCTCATCGCATGTGACATGATTTCAACTGAAATACATTTCTTAATTATCAGCATGAAATTGCATTTTAAAATGTGAATGTCATGATAAAAAATGACATGTTTATGTTTTGGAGATTAAAGGCACTAATTTCCCCCTTTAAAATTATTCACCATGAAAACTCACGTAAGGACAGAGAAATACTGGGGAAATATTCATGGAAAAATAATGAAACTGAGAATCAAGAGAGTTGATTCTTTCTAGAAACATTTAAACATTTTATTATGTGAAAAATGGAGTAAACATAGATTAAAGAGAAATAGAGTAGCAACATTCACCACTTGTACCTCATGGTGATTTTGTGGGTACCATGTAAGAGGCTGATGGGTTTCTACATTCAGAATTCCAAACACACACAGCACAGAAGTGCTCCCTGGACAGACTGACTCCTGGGTACAATGGTAACTTTTAGTCAATGTGCCCTGATGTCAGTGAAGCTCTTCATCAAATAACCAAGCCAAGCAAAATAAAGGAGCATTCTGAGAAACAAATGCTACTAGCGATGGAGAATACCTTATGCCAAAAAACTCACTTTTTATCTTATTCTCAGGTAAACTAATAAATGAAAGACTGCAACTCTCACTGGATGGCTTTGCCCCAGGAAGCACCTGAAAGCTGAGGGTCACATGAGCAGTGTTACAATGACCTCTGCAGATTTCCTGGCACTCTAAGGTAGCCAGGATGGTGTGGGCTGTGGTCAGGCTTCCTGGAGTCCAGCTACGACCACAGTGACCTCATGCCATAAGCTGTCATAGTGGTGGCACGCCACCCTCCATAACCTGTTGGGGTTTCATCTGAGCCAGGGTTTTCCATTTCACTCACCCATGGTCCCGAGATGTATTCACCCTAAGACTCAAAGCTCCATGTCTTCTATGTTATTTATGAATCAAAATCTCACACCTGCAGCATCAACAATCAGTATCTTAATCATCTCCTTTTAATTCATATGTGACAGGAAACAATACTATTTGGAGACATCTCAATGTCCAGAGTCAGGAATGCCAGAACTGGTCACCCTCCAGGGCGTCTGTTGCTGACTTTTGATGAGATTGGCCAGCTGAGGGGTCGCTGTAGGTGTTTCTGCTGTGGGATGGATTAGCACACGGCTGTCTATGGGTAAAAACTGAGGCTGCATTCACACGGTGTGACTAATGATGCTCCGAGAGAACAGTGGTGGGAACTAATAGCTGCTGATACTTAAGTTCCAAGTCCTCCTCTGGGTGCTTGGGGCACCTTCCCAGTCTTCACAGTGACTTGCAAAGGCAGTGACCATCTCACTTGTCCAACCTGTCAGGGAACTGGAGCTTGTCTAAGGTCACAAAGCTCATGATTTGGTAAGCTCATGATAAGGTCACCAGCGCACACCCTTCCTGACCCTAGCACCCCTAGGCTCAGTCACGAGGTTCCTGTGGGGACAGGGGAGGGGGACACAGCAAGGGCCTGCTGCTCCTCCCTGCTGAGGGTCAGCTCCAGTCACAGCAAAGGCATGGGAAGCACTGTGGAGGCTCGGCCATTCCACACGCGTCCAGCGGCACTCTTGCCAAGCACACGGTCGTGTTCATTAATAATGAACAGAAGGTTCCTGGCCCTGAATGTCTGGTTCATCTGGTGACTGAACAGAGACTTGCGAAGTCATTTCAGCAAAAGCCTGCCCACCCCTACTCATTTATTTATTTTTGTTCATTCTTTCTCTCCAAATGTCAATTAATTATTTAGGCCCAGTCATTAATCCTTGAGGCAAAATCTAGAAAAAAATTTTGTGTTCTAAAACTGATAGATGACATGAAATCCTAACTGATATAAAAAGTACCACTTGATCACATGTGTGTTCAACAAGTGTTTAATGTGCAGGGAGGTCGCGGGTAACCAAAAACAGAAGGAAAGAGAGAAAGGCAGGGAGAGGAAGGAGAGGGAGAGAAGGAAGGAAGCCGACCAGTGGAGGGAGCCAATCAAACCCTGCTCTCTTCCTCGCAGTGACTGTCACACAGACCCCAGCACCACCCAGGGCTCTGCTACCTCTGTGACCTGTGCACAGTTGTTCTGTACCTGGTCCACCCTTGTCATGGAGCTTTGGTGTTTGTGTCTCTCCATGAACTAGTTAGAGTCCCAAGAAAACCAACAAGCTACTTGTTTTTGTTTTCCATATTAATAAATCCTTCTAAAAACCAATGAATACTACATGTAACCCGAAATAAAAAGACTTACAAAACTATGAATCTCAAAAAAACGGGAACATGACTCCCTGGACACTTGGCCAGGTGGCTGTGTGAACCAATACAAGCTTCAGGCTTGGTCCAGTGGCGACCTGCAGGCCGGACACTCTGGTTTGGCAGATCGGCCACCTGGGAACTCCAAACTCACTTGTAGTCTGGTCCGTCATTCATAAAGCTGACATGGACCTGTGCAAACATGTGCTGTGTCTCAGACAGATGCTGGGAGCCAGAGCCGGCTCCCGTGGTGGCTGCACCTGCAGTTTCACGAGGCATCCAGACTCCCGTGGAGCATGGCCGTGCTCATCTGCGCCTGTGCGGCAGTTTCCCCATAGCCCGGCCAGGACCACTGCTGTCACGTCAGCCACCCTGGTGGGTGTGTGGTTATGTCACCAGGGCTTAGTGCCCGACTCTCTCATGGCTAGTGATGCGGGGCATCTCTTCCCATGCCATGGTCCCCGTGCTTATCCTCCTGGGTGAAACACCTCTTGTCTTCTGTCCATTTGCTCATGGCGTTAAAGTGATGCCTTTCCTACTGTTGATTTTGGAGACTTGGTTTTCTATCTTAAACATCACCCTTTGTTGGATACGCAGTTAGCAATATTTTCTCCCAGTGTGTAGCTTGTCTATTAATCCTCTTAATGGAGTGATCTAAAGAACAAAAGCTTTATATTATGTGATATAACGTATCCTTTTTTTCTTGTATGGTTCTTGTGTTTGGTGTCAAGTTTTTGCCTTACCCTAGATCCCAAAGATTTCCTTCTTTTCTTCTCTAAAAATTGTATAACATTATGCTTTACCTTTAAATCTATGATACATTTTAATTTTTTTAATAAGGTGTGAGGTTTTTTTTTTTTTTTTGCTTTGCCTTTGTTATTTCTATTCTGTTTATATTTTGCCCATAGGTGTGCAACTGAGCCAGCACTTTCTACTGAAGGCTCTTTCCTCCCTTGGATTGCTTTGCACTTGTCAAAAGTCAGTTCGACAGTATTTGTGTGAGTCCATTTCTGCAATCTCTGTCGTGCTTTCCATATGTATGTCTATCTGCCTACCAATACCATGAAGATTATGGTAGCCACATAATATGTCTTAACGTGGGTAGACTGATTCTTATGATTTTATTCTTCTTTCAAGATTATTTTAGCTATTCCAGGCCTGTGTGTTTACATACAAATTTTAGAATAAGATTATTTATGTATCTTAACATTGTGAAGATTTCAATAGGAATAGCATTGACTCTATAAATTATCTTGGGGATATAGAAATTGTTGCTATATGAGTCTTCTAATCCATGAACATGGTATGTCTCTGATTTTACTTATCAGTATTTTATAATTTTCAGCATATAAATTCTGTAAATATGTTGCTAAGTATATATCTGAACAGTTTGCTTTCTTGGAGAAACTGGGAAGGGTATAATGTTTTTAAGTTTGATTTCCACATGTTCAATGTTAATTCATAAATGTTAATATATGCAATTGACTTTGTGAACTAAGCTTGTCTCCTTGGACCGGCTGAACTCACTTATTAGTTTTGGGTGATTCTGTGTAATTTTCTCAGGTTCTTACTCCCTGCTCTCACAAAACCTGATGGTGCTTTCCTTCAGCTAAGTTTACAAATATTTATAGATGAATATGAAAAATATGCACATCTTTATCCAACCTTCCTTCTTGCTATCTCGTAGAAAAAAAAAATAGATGAATACATGTTAAAATTGTAAGAAATTCTACTTAGGCATCCAACAAGAAAACATTTTCATTACAAGTTAAATTTGCTTAAACTTGTCCAGTAACTATAATTGTTGACCATGTGCTATTTATAATCAGCTCTTCCATTATTCCAGTTTTCTCGCTGTCCTGATAACAAAGGGCATGCTGATGATGTCCTAAGCAGGTCAGTTATGTAGCCAAAATAATTTCCATGTGCATGTGGGCTGTGTGTGTGTGTGTGTGTGTGTCTTTTGCTTTGTGGCAAAGGTACACAGGTCCTAAAATAAATTTCTTATGCTGCCTGACAACATATGGGTAGAATTGATAAATCACAGTACGCCACTCAGTAAATCACAGGAGAGCTTCCCCTTGTTAACTAAAGAGTCCACACTGGGAATGTCTTTAGGATACACTGTATAGAAGAGCAAATTAAAATGCTACTGCTCAGCCTGTGGCACCCTCTGAGGACTTGGAATTCAGGATAGCGATGATCTGATGTGAATATCAAGCACAAACAATGATCGCTTACAGAAAACACTGCCATCAAATTTCAAGGCCTGTGTCCTCTCTCTGCCCACACTTACTATTACAATAAAACAGCAGCTGCCTGTGCACCCAGCAGGTGCTGTTGTGCAGCCTGCGTGTGGATCCACACTCCACAGGGATCGGAGGCTCAGACAGGAATTAAAGATCATACTACTCACTCAAAAACTTGCACAGCCCATTCACAGACTCTAAATACCACCTTTTGCTCTGGTTTTTGTCTGCCCTGTGAATACAAAAGCACAATGTCTTCCCATTGTGGCAAAGCTGCCTTTTACTTGATGTTTCACGTGTAAGCAAAAACCAAGTAAGGCTAAGCAAGACGCCAAACCCCAGGAGGACAGCACAGAGTGCTAAGCCCACCACAGGGCACAGCCCTTGCTCCTGCACCCCACCCTGATCCGCAAAAGAGAATTCCTTTCTTTATTGTTTTCTAACTATCTGGAACTTATTAAATGATTTCGAATCCTTCCCAACAGAATATCAATATGGCTTTGTATTCACCACAGGTTTAGGTACATAAATCTCCTGCAATGAAAATATTAGTTTATTAGCCATGTACCATTTTGTTTGGAAAGAAAGCCCTGTCAGTGGTCCCCAGGGAAAAAACAGGACTCACTGAAGAAACTACACTTTCACAAAGACTTAGGGGCTTATGACATTCCCAGAAGAGTTTATGTGCATTTTTCCCATCAGGTAGAACATTTCTTCAAAACATCTGGTGAAACCGGTTCTCAACTCTCCATCTTGCAAATGGTGACCATGTTATGGTCAATTATGTGTTTCTTGAAAGTAAGTGACTGGGTGACCTCTGGAGGACAGGGGATGTGTGAACACACTTTCTGGCCGTAGACAAGGCTCAGGGCTAAAGCCGAGTGTGCACCCACCTGGACTCTACGTCCAACAGTGGCCCCTTTTGCCAGAGGAACGGTGCTGTGCTGCTTCCTCCTCATGAAGTCTCTCATGCAGAGCTGCCCATACTCAGAGGAGCGGTCAGTGAGAAGGAGAAAGAGCAGGCTGCACTTAGAACCTGTGGACTGGCCTATCCTTAAGGATGGTGGGGTCCCTTTAACAAGTCTAGGCCTGGGGAGGGGAGCTGCATCTGCCCAGTGGGGAGGGCTGAGCGTTCTCCAGTTCTCACCAGGTCACCTCCCTAGATCACCTAGCCACACCCTGCATGTACCAGAGGCTGTGGCTGGCAGCGGGTGCTGCAGGTGCTGAGCCCCTCCTTAGAGGCCATAGTGGTCAGAGTATTATAAGAGCTGTCCAAGACACTGAGGAAGGGCTGGGCATGAACCCCCTATATCTTATACACAGCTGAGGCTGCCACCTGCACCCGAACTTCTACAGGGGGTAGAAGTCATAGGGTGTTGGATTCAGAGTCATCACTGTCTCCAGACAGGCACCTGTCAGGCTGTATTGCTGAAGTTTCATCTGGGACACACCTTGAACTTGCATCAAGTGCTTATGGACTAAGTGCTGTATGAAAAGTACCCTGCTGGTGGTCACTGCAAATATCAAGGTATTTTGTTTTTTGGTTCTGGAGATTTGGGGATTGAATCCAGGGATGCTTTCCACTGAGCTATAGCCCAGTCTTTTTATTTAAAAAAAATTTTTTTGAGACAGGTTCTCCTTAAGTTGATGAAATTGACCTCCAAATTGTAAACCCCCTGCCTCAGCCTCCCGAGTCACTGTGATCACAGGTGTGTACCACTGCCCCTGGCTCAAAGAACCTGTTTCAACAAGTGGCTCTAAAGAATTTTATTTTCCTTTTGAAACATTCTATTATCTACCCTATTTCTCTGTCCTTTCTTTCAATTCCATCAACTCAAATACTCAATATCAATGTGCAAACTTCTTTCTTCTGCTATGCTGGGTGAAAATTACCTGAAGGGGGCTGGTCTTCATTCTCCATGAACTGGGGGTCACCTCCCTCTATGTCCTCAGCAGTAGGCCCAGCTTCCTGATCTCACTGCAGCACTCGA
The DNA here is from genome assembly GCA_004024805.1 of Geosciurus inauris. Lineage (NCBI taxonomy): Eukaryota > Metazoa > Chordata > Mammalia > Rodentia > Sciuridae > Geosciurus > Geosciurus inauris. Next base: position 222,066 of record PVHX01000158.1, read on the forward strand.
AGGCTTCTGATCTTCTCACCTCCATCCACCCGCATCCACCCACACGCTCCAGGAGCCTCAGGCCTGGCCATGTATTGTGCCTTTAGATCAGAATCACTTCTACATTAAAGAAAATCAGCAGAAAAGACCAGAATGCTGCCAAAATATCACCGTACATTTATGATGAAAAATTATCTGGAAGGCACAAATTCTGAAAACTTAGTATCAGGAAATGTTGAAATGATGCGCCTTGGGTTAGGATGAGATATTCTAATTTTGAGATGTTAATGCGTTGAACATATTAACAAGTTGAACAAATGTGCTGAAGCTGTCAGTCACTCAGAAAGGTTCTGGATTAGAGCAAGATATTTAAGACCTGTTTTACAAAAGACAGATCTGGAAACCTCAAGACCAGTAGGATGGAACATGTATGTCAACTCAGAAGAACAAATTAACATTTCTTAAAGTTGTTCCTCGTATATTCCCAAAATGAATCAATATTCTGATATACTTAGAAAACAAAATAATTTCTGGCCAGATACTGAGTTGCCCAATGACTATGTCTACCACTATTACTCAATGCAACTCTTGTTTAGAAAACAATTGTAGTTTCCTAAAGCAATTCCAGTTATTAAAGATTTTAATAACATAAATTGTAAGGGAAGTTATTCTTATGCTCAGATGTACCTTCAATGTCAAATTCATTTTCAATTTTCAAATGTATAAGACAATATTTATGTCCTTAGAAATACATGCAAATGGATCCATGGTCCCATGGACTTTTTTTTTTTTTTTTTTTTGGTACCGGGGATTGAACTCAGGGGCACTCGACCACTGAGCCACATCCCCAGCCCTATTTTGTGTTTTATGTAGAGACAGGGTCTCACTGAGTTGCTTAGCGCCTCTCAGTTGCCTGAGGCTGGCTTTGAACTTGGGATTCTCCTGTCTCAGCCTCCCTAAGTGCTGGGATTACAGGCTTGTGCTACCGTGCCCGGCTCCATGAACTTTTTTCTTTTTTTGTGGTGCTGGAATTGAACTCAGGGCCTTGTGCATGTGAGGCAAGCACTCTACCAACTGAGCTACATCCCCAGCCCCCGTGGACTCTTTAGATATTATAACAATCCCCTAATGGTATCTTTTACTCCAACCTTCTGCTTCTCTTAACTTCAATATTTATAGTTAAGACATCAAACACTTCAGAGTTAGCAATGAATCTCAGCTGTTATGAAAACAGCAGCTTCTAAAATTACCAAGCTTTAAGTAAGTAGCTATTTACTTTGAATGCGTTAGGGAATCTAAAACTTAAAAGGGGAATTAAGTTACACAAAGGAAGAGAAAGGCTGAGGGCCACCATTCTCTGTATCAAGTATCATTGCTAGGGCTTATTTCACCTGCCTCCCTCCTGCACATGAGCAGGTGATGTCCTGGGAAGTGGTGATTAGGAATAAGGGTCCCCTCGTCACCCGCATAAGGGTCCCCTCATCACCCGCATGAGGCTCCTGTCCCACGCACTGCTTGAGCAGGAGTCCAGATGCAGGAATTGGGACAGAGCCGCCTGGAGGAGGCGAGCCGGATGGAGAGCAGGCAGTGGGGCCCCCACACGGGGTGAGTGCTGATTGTTCTGGCTCAGAACCTTGGTCAACCGATTCACTAACAGCAACTAGCCTCAACGTCCATCTCACTTCCGCCACCTCCATCTTCAGGTGGGAAATCCTCATCTACTGGCATTGAAGTCACCACTCAGTGGAATCAAGCCCACATTTCACTCAAAGAGAACTGCGGATCCATTTGAGAATGTCGGAATATGCGGGCATTTACAACGTCGATGATGTTACACATGAACAACTGCCCTGCTCCTCTGATGACCCAGGCCGGCTGGCCGAAGCGCTTAGCCACGTGAGGTGGTACTCAGCATTTCAGCTTGCAGCAGGCGCTCCACACCAGGCACAGCCCTGATCACAAAGTGCAGTTCAAGCAGCAACAGAGAGGCAGTGTTTTATCAGCCCTGGATTCATTTCCTCCCCACCCTGCACAACCTGAACCACAGGTATCCATGAAAACGCTTTCACACCTTACTTTTTGGGGACAGCATATTTCTTTCTTTCATTGGCTGGACATACTTAACATGATAGGAGATACTACATCATCTCACTTTTTCCTTAACTTATTCATTCTCCTTTTTAATGTTTAATTGAATGCCAATCATGCTTCCCTAGGAGGTGACAGGCCTGAATAAAGCAGAGTTCCCACCCCCTGCTGCTCATTGCTAGGAAGATTTTAAACAAAAATCTGGATGATGGAAATTGCTAGAATAGAAGTAAGGCTGTGAGAAGATTTACTAAGATGAGCTTGAGCTAAGAGATACACTTGTGAGAAACACTGCTTCATGTTTTTGTTGTTATACACTGTTACATTTTAAGAAGGGCCAGGTGCGGTGGCGCACGCCTGTAATCCCAGCACTTAGGGAGGCTGAGACAGGAGAATCGCGAGTTCAAAGCCAGCCTCAGCAACGGCGAGGCACTAAGCAACTCAGTGAGACCCTGTCTCAAAATAAAACACAGAATGGGGCTGGGATGTGGCTCAGTGGTCAAGTGCCCCTGAGTTTAAATCTTGATACAAAAAAAAAAAAAAAGAATTTTAAGAAAGACAGCTTTAGTCAAGGTTAGTGAGTTTCCATATGTGCCAAGAATTGTGCTTAGTGGGGATTCAAAGAGAATGAGGCCAAAGACTCGTCCAGAGAGCAAGAAGAAACACAAACAGCCAGAAAGACACAGTGAGGCACAAAGACAAACTATATTATGTATGATATATGCATAGAATGTGTAATATTAATACTATATTGAACTGTAGTATACAGAAGAACAATTATTCAATTAAGTCCAAGAAGGCAAATCAAGATTTAAAATGTGTTTTGGTTGGTTTAAATTCTGAAATGCCAGCGCATGTTTGATAGTGATCATCTTAGACAGAAACGCCACGTTCAGCTTCAGGGCCATGAAATGCTAAGGGTTCTGCAATGCGCTGACTTTCATCAGCACTTTTCTCAGGATTTTCGTAATCCTGGGGATTCTGCACACGTTAAAAACAATCCCTTCTCCAAGGAAGGTGAGTTTAGAAGTCACACAGATGCTTAGAGCAAAGCTGCTTGTAATAATGGTTACATTATGTGAGGCAGAGGCAAAAGAGCCCAACCACAGAATCACCACTTCAAACAACGTGTGAGGAATTATAAAGCAACTCTGAAGTCACGGAAGGTGGAGGGCACGCTCCCGCCTCCCTGCGTGGTGTTCAGTAAGAGTCGGAGTGGACACACTGCAAACCCAGGGCATGGTCTGCTAGGCTCATTAATTGACAGACAGCTTCCTGTGCATACGCAAAACCAATCACACTCCCAAGCATTTAAAAAAACTCAGTCAAGTAAACAAAATGGAATGAGTCTGCTTTGAGTCGAGGAGGAGAATGTGTTGGCTGCAACTAAAGCACTAAGGCATGACCTGTCCATTTTGAGGTGATTTGAACTGCAGAAGCCTCACATCAATTCCAAGAAAGAAAGGGCATGTCTGTCAGTGAAACCAGCGCTTAGGGATCACTCTTCAAGGCAGCAAAAGAGCCCACAGACAAGCACGTCTGGCGTGGTGTGCACTCACAGGCTCCCTCTCCACTCCCAATGCCTCCTCCAGAGCAGATGTGGGAGCAAGGGCCTGAGGAGAGGTCTGTCAGGCTGGTGTCCCCAGGTCCTACCTCCTGCCATTGACTGTGACCTTTCCTGCTGGGCTCATTTCCACTGGATACAGATTTGCTCGCCTCAGATCCCACCCAGACTTGAGGAAGCAGGTGCCCTGCCAGAGCCCCGCCCCAGAGCTGTGTACCCTGAGCCCCACCCTGGGCACCAGGCAGGCTTCCTGGCACAGAACGAGACAGGGAGAGGCCCAAGTTGAACAGAACATACTAAAACATCCTTCCTGTGAAAAATAAGATGCAGTCTATTGTGTGACGTGGGTAAAAACATCTGAAATTTATGCTGCCCAGTAGAATTCCCTGCAGAACTACCTGTGATATTACAATCCTGCCACTTCACCTCCTCCGTCGCTTAGAAGCATTCTCTGCTGTTCTTTTCTTCTTAGTGCACTTTTCAAAATTATCAGCAAGCTGGAATTTTGTGGTGAGAGTTTCCAGGTTCAACACATGGATTATTTTACTGAGTGGATGCATTTGATGGAAAAGACAATAAAAAGAAATAATCCATCATCGCCGTGTGATGGTCTGTTTACCATGAAATATTTAAACAGGTGGGATACTGCGATGTGCACAGGACAAGCTGTTCCATGCTGCTCTGCCCCTGGATGCCACACAGGCATGATGCAGACCTGGGCACATCACGGGTCATGAGACAGCAGAACAAAGCCCAGGCAGGGCCACCTGGGGCCTCCTGCTGGTGCTGATGTCACGTTTGCTCGGCTTCAGATGAAAGTGTTAGTTTCATCTACCTAAAGCCTAGAGCTCTGGATTAGCCATTTCTAATAATATTCCTCAAATAAGCAGAGACGTGTTAGTGTTTAAATTTGTCAAAATATGGAGCTGGAATGAAATTTAGTGAGATTCATTTCCTGGGCAGATTCAAGGATGCTGGTGTGCCATGTTTTATTACTTTAGCTACTACCAATCTCTGTCTCTCACACATCCACACACTTCCATGTGATCTATCTACATTTATAGGTAGCTCAGATATCTTCAAACAACCTAAGACCACTCTTAATTCTGGATTTATACAGAAGAGAAATAATCTCATCACTTCTTAATAGGAAATACACCCACTTCTGTAACCACCTGGACAGATCAACTGAAAACATGCCTCTCCTCAGGAGAGCCAGCACCTCAGGACACAGGAACAGTCCTGGGCTGCCTGGGTACCTGCCACCTGACCCTCAGGGCTTACAAGGTCTTGGGCTTATTCTACTGGGCTGTTTCAAGGGTGACACAGGGAAAGAGAGCACACTGTGGTCCTAAAAACCATCGAGCTGGACACCAGAGGGTCCCTGCCTCCGTGGGATGGTATTCCATAGGACACTTGCCCCCAGATCCCAGGGCTCTTTAGCCTCCATGAGACAAAGTCCAGAAAGATGCCACAGGATGCAAGGCCACGTACAGGCTGATGTGAGTTAACCAGAACTGAAGCCAGAGGCCCCAGACTGACAAAACCCAGGAGGGCTTGGCTGATGCCCTGCTGGGTGACAGAGCAGCCCCCATGGCCTCCGCCAGATTGAGTCTGCTCTCTTTTGTGTAACATAGAGGTACTCAACTGGAAACAGAGACTGAGCAACAAAACACACAGCACTTGCAAATCAGCAAGGGTGTCACTTGGTCCCTTTCAGTGGGGTGATGTTCCTGACTTTGCTCACTTGCTGATCATCGCTGATGGGTGCTTGGCAGAGTTGCCCTCAACCTGGGCTGCAGGTCCGTGTCGCCTGACCTTCACGGAGGTTCTCCTAAGTCAGCTCTGATCCTGCAGCCCACAGGGTGAGGGCGACTCTGCCAAGCACCCAGCAGTGATGTTACTTAGTAGGTTTTATTCACAAAGAGGAAGCCGTTTTGTGCAGTAGGGAAAAGCACGGCTCTGCTGATGTTCTTTGGGAGCCCCGTTTATACTGGCTCCACTGGAAGGGTAGCACCGTGCCAGCCACAGCCTCTCAGCACCGTTTCCATGGCGCACCGTCTCAGGACGCTGTGCTCTCTAGCATGGAGTGCTCGCCGCGCGGATTGACACAGCCCAGCATCCCGTCTACGTGGATTTCTGGTGGGTGCAAATGTGTGGGCTGCTCCTGACTCTGCCCTAAACTGACAGGGGAGGCCAACAAGGCCCTTTGCCATATCCAAGATTCTGTGGGGCCCTTCTTGTGACCAAAGCAGCTGGATAATAAGAGACACCTGCTTTGGAACAGCAACAAAAAATCTAGCAAATGAAATGGAATCCCCTGTGTGACAGAACCAAGACTTAGGTCCCTGAATCAGGTATGCAAATGCCAGCTGGGGAAGACTGGCATGGGAATAATTCATACTAAATACAAAAGACATGCCAGTTGACTGATGAGAAGGTCAATGTCAGGTCACTATGAGGCCAAATCCCACCACAAGCCAAGGATGGAGAACCCCAAAGGGCTTGGCCGAAATTCTGAGATTGTTAATCTGCAAGGGGGAGAAAAATTGGGAAGGTGGAATAGAGAGAGAAACCTGCAGGCAGACAGTTTTGACAAGAAGCCTGGCATCCCCGGGGAGCCGAGGGCAGAAGGTCCAGCTGAGGGGCTGGCCAGTGAGCTGGACTCCAGAGCAGGGTCAAGCTCCTCCCTCCTCCGTCCTCACTGTCTGCAACACTGCTCAGGGAAGCCCCCGGGGCCCTTAGCCTGCTCCAGGACCCCACTGCCCTGCATGAGCTTCTCCAGGGCTCCTCCCCACAAACACTTCCCCTGGAGGCAGTAACTGTAGCAAGAGTGAGCTTCAGCCCACTGCCCAGGCCACCACACACCCCTGTGGGACTCGCTCCTCCTGGATCTCAAGTTCCCACTCTTAGCAGTGTTCACCTGTGCCTGCCCTGCATCCTCCCTCCTGGACATGGAGGCAGGCAAGGGTAACCAGGGCCTCTGCAGACCCAGCCTCTCCTCCACTGTCCCCTTTTCCCCAGGGGCCACACACCTCCTGTAGCTTCTTTCAAATATTTCCACAAAATCTTTCACCCAGTGTTTCCGGTTCGGTGTTTGAAACCCTGGCTCCTGTGCCCCTAGCACGTGATGGGGAGACCTGTTCAGTATGATGCTGTGTTTTCATCTGCAGCAAGAAGAGGCAGCTGCTCCTGGACTGGCTGTGGACACAGTGCAGCGATGTGTCCCACCCCTTCATAAACTCAGGGACAATGGTTGAAGCTGTGGGGGTTTTGATCATGCCTCCTACATGATCTCAGAGACAAGAACACACAACATCAGCTTCAAAATCCTGATTCACATGGGGTCAGATGTGACTTTAGCAACGTGTGCACACATGTGAACCCCAAGCTTCATCACAGGATCTCATGTCAACACCAGTTTCCCGTGTCAACCCCTGCCTGTGAACACGTGTGTGCCAGGCTGAACCGGACAGCACTCTTGAAGAGACGGGGACTGGAACCAAGTCATGCAGTTTGAATCCTACTGACACCATCATCACCTCTTGGGATTAGATAAGGACAGGTTTTCAGACTTGAGAATTCCATTTTTTTTCTACTAGAGAATGTACAGAAAGAGAAAGCATTTTAAGCCAAGGAGAGAGAGAGAAAGAGACACAGAGAGAGATCTTTCACTCCAGGGAAGATGTGAAACAGGACTTTTTACAGTAACGTTCAACTGATGAATAGATATGGATGGTTGTGATGCTCCCACAGGGTTTTGAAGACTCATGAGAGAGGCAGTGTGGGGCGTGATGTCCACTAATCTCCTCTCTCGTCTTTTGGGCCCTCAAAGCTCAGAAGCGCCAGGAAACAGGAAAGCCAGTGCCCACCCTCCGCCTGCTCTCCTTTTGCAGCAGAACTCACCTGCCCCTTTTCAGAGGCCGGGCTGCCCTTCTAGAGCTGCTGTGTTATTAACTTGAGACAGAGTAACACCAGCTGCCAAGGCAAACATCTTTATCACGCTCCTGGCAAAGAATGTGATGCGGAATTGTTTTCCACAGGAGCTAAGGGTGACAAACGCTAGAATGTCATTCGTTCTGCTGAACCACTTTCAAATAAGGCCACACACACGCAGACTTCGGCCTTGTGCTTTCCCTCTCGTTTTCTTTAAAATGTCACTGACACCAGGGTGCACAGGCAATGGTTGCCACGGAGACAAGTGTTGGGTCCAGAGTCAGCAGGACTGGATTCGGGCCTGGCTCCAGGGTGACGCCTTGGTCTGCAGCCCCTCACTGTCCAGTGCTGACATCAGAAGGCACTGCTGGTGACGGAGCTCAGGGACACAGCACCACAGATGGCACCTGGCTGTTCATGGGCCACGACACCCTGTGACTCTCACTTAGATTACTAATGAAAGCCCTTAGTAATAGGTCCAAGTGCCTCCTGCCTCGAGCCTTTGTCTTGGGAGCACCTTCAAGCTTGGCCTGGCTGAAATGTGGGAATGAGTGGATGTTTTATTATATCATGAAGTTATGAAGAATCACATTTAAGCAACATTCAAGCTTTCCCTTACTTTTTTTTTTTTTAATTACATGAAACTTTCCCAGGTTAAGTTCAACATTCATAATAATCCCTTAGCAAAAATAAGCCTTTGCTGGAGCTAATTGTTCTCTTCTCCGTGACAGGTGTGCTGGCAGAAATCTCGAGTTCAAGCACTGGTGAGTCAGCGCGTCCTGTCACCAGCAGCGAGGTGAGGAGGTCAGGATGGGTCACACACTCTGAGTCAGACAACCGTTGCTCCCCGGGTGCCACTGAAGACCTGATCTCACTGAAGAGGGTTCCTGTGCAGCCAGCTCTCCTACCACCCATTCCCGGGAAGGAGACCAGGAGTCACCCTGGACTCAGAGCCCAGCTCTTCTGGCACAAATCCACAAAAGCTATTCAAAGGCAGTTGGAGGTAAGCTACTATAAACCACTTTCATTAAATCTCAATTCCCAGGAACATAAATTGCATTTACTCCCTAGATGTCATTGTTATGCACAAACAGAACAAATTGAAATAGCACTTGAAAAACAGACAGCTAGGAAAACAGAATACAGAACCATACACAGAAGGAGAAACATTCAGGGAGCAGCACTGGCTTCCATGTGGGTCTTGGCTAAACGTTTTATGTTTGGCCCTGGTTGGCCTCCACCTGACTGTGGAAAGCCTGCCATCTTGTGGGCGTTCTACACACACCGCCTTATCACAGCAGCTTAGAATACTGGAGAAGCTGAGCACGGTAGTGCACGCCTGTAATCCTAGTGGCTCTGGAGACAGGAGGGTCGTGAGTTCAAAGCCAGCCTCAGCAAAAGTGAAGTACTAAGCAACTCAGTGAGATCCTGTCTCTAAATACAAAATACAAAATAGGGCCGGGGATGTGGCTCAGTGGTCGAGTACCTCTGGGTTCAATCTCCAGGAACTTTCCACCCCCCCCAAAAATATTGGAGGACTAGAGACTTTCTTCTTGTTAATAATCTGGATGAGGATACTTATACACAGTGGTGTAAACACTGTTTTCCATGCAGGTAAGCTCTGGGGTCAATGGTTATATCTGAGCCATCCACATCTTAAAGTGGGATAAGGGTCCATCTGTTCTTTAGGGATCATCCCATGATGGAAAAAGGGAAGTATTTTTAGGCCCATTTTAATGGTGACATGAACCTACATTTTTATGTGATACTTTGAAAACTTTTAATTCTAAACACCAACCAGGTCAGGGTTAAAAAGCACATTTATAGCATTAGTTGTAAAATGTTAGTAGTGATGGCTATTTTTCCTGGAGTTACCATCACGAATGCAGAAATAAGTGTTGAGTGTGCTCTCAACTCAGCTCCTGTTAAGCGTGTATTTTACTTTGATTCATCTAACTAACGAGTTGTTAGGAATAAGGAAGAAACAGGTTATATTAGAAGGAAGCAGGCTTGCAAAGCTGTGTTTCTTAAAATTCCATCAAGACTAAGCTGCATGGTGGAAAGAGTGGATAGGCAGAGAGGTGTGCGGGTGGCAATGGACAGCCTGACTCGTTCTAGTTAATACAAAGGGTCAGCATGTTAAGAAAACCAGGCAGGTGGGTGCGATGTTGATGGTAAGAGCTCCCCTAGTAACAGTGTGTGTGCAGGACGTGTCTGTGCCTAACGTGCATAGGCCCTCTTACCATTAGCTAGCTTGGTATTAAGCATCTCACCCACAGGGATCTTCTTTCCCTTCGGGTACCAGTTTTATGGAGCAGACTCAGAAGAAAAGGTTAGAAAGGCGGAGGTTCGTGAAAGATAGAACGCCAGCAAATTCCTATCTAGAGTGCTGATGGTCAACAAGTCAGTTTCCAAATACAGCACTTAACATTCATAACCCCTAAACCAAAACTGATCCCATGCTAAAGTCAAATATCAAAGCAATATCAACCTCAAGCCTCACCAATACTGTAGAAGTGAGAAGATCCACTGGTATGAACATATGAAGACCCATAAGAATCACAAAGTACTGTAGGTATAATATTTTATGACTTGCAAAAAAGCTTGTTTTATTGCTAAATAATGCAATTTTCTGTGTAATGATCACTTTGGAAATGCTCTAACTGATCTCTTTATGCATTTGGAGTCTTTACAGAAAAATGCTGTTTTGCACCCATTAGGTATTCACAGTGCATGCTGGTCAAGTGCCTGCTCTATTCAAGAACATTGCATAGACTCATATTCATGAGTCTGCATGCCAGGCACACACGTGTGCACAGACACACACAGATACAGACATATTTTCCAAACCAGTTGAGTGCTATGAGCTTGAGCTTCTGCTTGTTGGAACAGCTAGGGGCAGAAATCCCCATCACTTTCTCTCCTCAAGGCCACCCTGCACATGCAGCCAGGGCCTTCCCATACAGAACTCCTCCTCCCAGGGACATGTCCAGTTAGGGCTGGCCAGGGTAGGAAAATAAAACATACATTGGAGAAAAGACAGCCTACTCAACAAGTGGTACTGGGAAAACTGGAAATCCATATGCAGCAAAATAAAATTAAACTTCTATCTCTCACCATACACAAAACTCAACTCAAAGTGAATCAAAGACATAGGCACTAGAACAGAGATCCTGCACCTATTAAAGAAAAAAGCAGGTCCAAATCTTCCTCATGTTGGATTAGGACCTGACTTCCTTAACAAGACTTCTAAAGCACAAGAAGTAAAATTAATAATCAATAAATGGGATGGATTCAAACTAAAATTTTCTTCTCAGCAAAGGAATCAATAGCCTGAAAAGAGAGCCTACAGATGGGGAGAAAATCTTTACCACGCACACGTCAGATAGAGCACTAGTCTCCACAATATATAAAGAACTCACAAAACTTAACACCAAAAAAAATAGTAATAATAACCCAATCAATAAATGGGCTAAGGAACTGAAGAAACACTTCACAAAAGAAATACAATCAACCAACAAACATGAAAAAATGTTCATCACCTCTAGCAATTACAGAAATACAAATTAAAACTACTCTAAGATTTCATCTCACTGTAGTCAGAATGGCAATTACCAAGAATATAAGTAACAATAAGTGTTGGCAAGGATGTGGGGGAAAAGGCAAACTCATACATTGCTGGTGCAACCACTTTGGAAAATTGGTGCAACCACTTTGGAAAGCAGTATGGAGATTCTTTAGAAAATTTTGAATGGAACCACCATTTGACCCAGGTATCCCACTCCTCGGTCCATACCCAAAGGACTTAAAATCAGCATACTAAGCTGGGCACAGTGGTGCACACCTGTAATCCCAGCACTTAGGGAGGCTGAGACAGGAGAATTGCGAGTTCAAAGCCAGCCTCAGCAACAGCTAGGTGCTAAACCACTCAGTGAGACCCTGTCTCTACATACAACACAAAATAGGGATGGGGATGTGGCTCAGTGGTTGATTGCCCCTGAGTTCAATCCCTGGTACCAAAAAAAAAAAAAATCAGCATACTATAGTGACACAGCCACCTCAATGTTTATAGCAACTCAATTCACAATAGCTAAATGCTAAATGTGGGATGAACCTAGATGACCTTCAGCAGATAAATGGATAAAGTAAATGTGGTATATATACACTATGGAATATTACTCAGCCTTAAAGAAGAATGAAATTATGGCATTTGCAGATAAATGGATAGAACTACGAGCATCATTCTAAGTGAAATAAGCCAATCCCCCAAAAAATGCTGATCCATAGTGGGGGGGGTGGGTGAAGGAACTTTGGATTGTTCAGAGGGGACTGAGGGAAGGGGTAGGGATGTGGGGATGGGAAGGACAGTAGAATGAGACCAATGTTATTACCCTATATAGGTGTATGATCGCACTGCTAGTGTGACTCTGCACCATGCACAACCAGAGGAAGAAGAAGCTGTGCTCCATTTGTGTACAATGTGTCAAAATGCACTCTAGCATCATGCATAACTAACTAGAACAAAAATTTTAAAAAACAGAAGGGAGGCCAGTAGAATAGAAACAGAAGATCCAGGGGGAAGAAGGAGAGGGAAAGGGGAGGTACTGAGGAATGAAATTGATCAAATTATACTGTTTTATTGTGTGTGCATATGAATATATTATAACAAATCTCACTATTATGTTTAATTATAATGCACCAATAAAAAGGAAAAAAAAACAATATAAAAAAAAAGTTAATTCCAGGCAGTGGGTTTTGCCAGAGCTGCTGCAGAGCAGCAGACTCCAGTCAGCACGAGCTGCTTCTCACCCTCTGACTCTCTCCTCTGTAGGACAGGACTGGACAGACAGATTCCCACTGTCCAGGGAGCTGGGTATCCATGTTGCTCTCATTTCTTCCTGGGCTACAGCACTTCAGAATTGCTGCTTTCTTTTCTTTCTAAGATTCTGTCGTATGTTGAGGCCAGTAAACCCCCAATAGTCTTTTTCTTTAAGTGAAATATAATTCTGACAGGGCCTTTTCAACTTCGTGGCAGTTTTTCTCCTACCAAGTGATCATGCCTGTAGACCTGGGTGTAATTTTTCCACGGGACTTAAAGATGGTGGCCAGGAACGCAACAGTCCATGGGCCCATGGCCAATCCCCCCACCCGCCCCCCGCCCGCCATCGCTGACACCTCAGTTATGGGCAGACAGCACCCTGTGGCTGCCCCAACCAGTTCTTGAGGTTCCACCTGAATTCACACCATCACCCTGGGCAGACCCTCCCCAGCTCCCAGGTGGACACTACTTGCTGGTCCATGGGCTCCTCCACCTTCTCCTCTCAGAAGCAGCTGGTCCTCGGGGCAGCCCACTCCTCCCTGAGCCTCCCTGAGCACAGTTTCCCTCCTAATCTGACCTCTGGATGGTTTGAATAGTTTGGGTTTGTCCCCCAAGAGTTCATTGCTGGCAGCCCTGTCCTTGGGGTGCTGATGTTGGAGGTGGGGTCTGGTGGAGGTCCTCAGGTCCCTGGGGGCATGCCCTAGGAGTGCTGTGGGATGTGAGCTGGTTCTGGAGCACAGTCATAAAGGGGCGAGCCTGGCTCCCCTCCATGCTGGCCTCCTGTTTGGGAGGTGATCTCTTGCTCCCACACTAGCTTTTGCCATTGCCCTCTTCCACGAGGTGAGAGTCTGGGGTGGCCCTCACCAGAGCCTGCGCAACACGGTGTGGACTTTCTGCATCCAAGACTACTACCAAATAAACCTCTTTATAAATTTAGCCTGCCTCAAGTACTCCATTGTGGTAACAAGAACACAGACTAAGACCCGGCTCTGAAAACGATGCCCTGTGTTGCTCAGACTTCAGTCACAGGAACCATGGAGAAACTGCCTTCCTCAAATCCAACACTCACTCCATCCCAAATGCTGACCCTCCTGCCTTCAGAACACAACCTGCATGTCACCATTTCTTTCTGCCTCCCCCATGCCACGCTCTCAGTACCACTTCCCAACAACCACACGGGCACGCAGTTCCCTGCTCCCAGCTGCGATCGCTGCAGGGACATCTCCATGGAGAAGAGCTGTCTCTGGAGTGGAACCAGTTCCCTTCCACACCGGAGCCCGCTTCACTTGCAAATGCACTTGGAATAAGATCCACTGCCATCCTTTCCGCGGACCCCAACATTTCCCCCCACCTGTGCAGCTGTAGTCACACCTGCTGGCCTCATGCTTCCACGTGCACATCTGTCCCCTCTGAGCCGCTGTTCATCTTCTCTCTGATGGGAACGCCCCCACCAGATCTTTGCCTGGCCTCCTCAGGTGCTGCCCCTCACACGCCACCTGAAGGAGTCCTCCTCATTGATCCTCCCGCCACCCCCACCACCTCCACTCCCAGTCCCGGCTGTCACAGCACCACCCGAACTACAGCCTCGTTTGCCCCATGCTCCCCACTGGAGCATCGTGAATAAAGACGGACAGATCAACACAGCCCAGTAGCGAGCAACTGGACATTCCTCTGCAGACTTGGAATGAGCCTGCGAGCAACAGGGTGGGCTGGTACTAAAGCCCCAGCCTCTGTCCTCTCTACCACCACTGTGGCCTCAGCCACGGTGTTGACTGCAAGCAGGCTGGTGAGCAGCTGCTGTGTGTGTGTGCGTGCATGCGTGTGCACATACGTGTGGGCGCGTGTGCTTTCCTATAGCACCTTTTTTATTACACTTTTTTTCTTAGTTACGCGAGCTCACACCATCCTTCTAGATCCCAGCTCAAGCCTGCTGCGAACGGGACAGTGCTGGCCAGCCACGGCAGTATGTCTGGACGTCTGTCAGAGTCCAGTCCCCATGCCTGCCGCGGGATCCAGGTGCAGTCCTCTTGCTCCCCCCCTCCCACCAGCACCTCTTCTGGGTGGGGTCTATCCCTTCCTGCTTCTAGTGCTCATCCCAATTCAGATCTGGACCAGTGCCTGTGGGGACTCACGTCAGCAGCCAGCAGAGAGGCATGCCTCCAAAAAATGTCACGTTGTGGCGGTCACTCATGTGGATCACCCCTGTGACCAGCACCCCCCTTGAACACAAAGTGCTTGTTGCCTCCAGAAAAGAAAATTAGCGCCTTGGTTCACAGGCACATTCAGTGTCCCCATGACACAACCTCTTCTGTCACTAATGAGACAGTACTATTCAAATGATAGCTCCCATCATCCCAAAGGATGACCAAAGATCAGGTATGCAAAACGGATACAATACCCCAAATACCCAAAAGGAATAGAGATGTTTACATACAGACTAGTGTACTGGTGTCCTGACCTGAAAAGTAGCAAACCAGAAACGTGAGTCCTTGCACACACATGAACCTTCGCCGGTGATAGGGACAGTTCTCGCCTGACAGTAGCCAACAGTTCTCCTGTGGCCACATTGCTCCTCTGAGGAAGAAGAAGGCAGTGTAAGTCTGCCAGTCCACTCCCAGCATCCCCGAGAAGACGCTGAGCCACTCACCGGTGGGCGCGCCCGCGACCCAGGTGTAGTCCGCACTTCTCCTCCGCAGACAGCCCGTCCATCAACAAGTAGAAAACCAGGAAGTTGCTCTGGCCCAGAGGTTGGGAAACCAGTCTGGATTTCTCCAGCATATAGGTATGAATTCTGGCTGGTTAGGAAAAAAAAGTGATTGTCAAACGGCACCGTCAGCTTGGTTTCCACAAGTCTCCCTGCATTAATTCATCACAAGAGATAAAAATGCAGCTTCTTTAACAACAGTCATGTTTTTTTAAATTTAACAGACTGTTTTCTAGAGCAGTTTAGGCTGAACAGAAGTGTTAAGCTGAAGGCACCGAGAGTTCCAGTAGCCCCCATTCCCACCCATAGCCCAGCCCGCTATTTTCTCTATTAGCATCTGTGGGTTCAAACCCAGGCACCAGTGCCGAGGCCTTGTTCTCTACGGGCCGCGGTCCACACTGGAGCTCACTCTGCACTGCATGCTCCACGGCTTCAAAGAAAGGCACAGGGAGGGGCGCAGGGCCACAGCATCTCTCAGGAGCCCCACCACAGGCCCATCGCCATGACAACTGAATTGGGTGGCAATTTCAAGGTTGAGGTCACAGTTTAAAAAATTTTGTTTCATTTTTTCTTCTTCAATAAGTGTTTGGCTGGAAACAGTTTCTGTTTAATATTAACAATATTAATCCTGAAGTGATTTACCACACAAGGGAATTTTTTAAAATCCACACTAGTGTGAAATACACTGCCCTGTAGTTTCAGCCCTTTGCCATGGTCCAGGAGGAGGCGCGGGTTGGCCTGTGGCTGAAGACCCAGATACAGGGCTGACTTATATGCAGGCTTGTCCCGGCAAGCGCCAACTCTGCTGAAAGCAGAGTTCACTACTGATCAGATTCCGCATTGTGAGTGGTGGAGTGCCTTCATACCTTCCATCTAAATTCAAAAGCAGCATAATTATTAATCATCCTAGTTAGCTCATCTCCAGCAGTGGATTAGCAGGATTCAAATCAGTAGGATTTCAAATTAAAAAAAAAAACATCTTGAAGGAGCTTCAAATGGGGGCCAACTCAAAACAGCCCCATATTCCAATGTCAAGACCATATTCTCCCAAGTAGGGATGAGGAGTCCCTCCTGCTATGTCTGAAGTGAACATGAGATAAGATGGGGAAGACAGTGCATTTTCAAGAGAGGAGGAGTCAGGACAGAGCAGGAAAGAGCCTCATACTAATGGATGGCCTGATTTCTCAGGACTTGCCTGTTTCCAAAGCTCTTTTATGTCAGAAATAGTCTTAATTAGAAATACACATGCAATCTTCATGGGTATCTACTCATGAAAATGTTTCTCAAAACGTTTAGGTACTGTGAAGATGTATGTCTGCAGAGCATACGTGACACAGTTTGCAATAAAGATATTCTGTGGAGTTCTGCCCATTTCTGTCCATTATGAGAGCAGGGTGGACCTAAGCCAGCCTCTCCCTGCCTCGTCCTCTCCTCTGACTTCCAGCAGCTTCCAACACCCTCTTTCAGCCCATCCATCAACCTACTTGTGGTCTCAGGGCGAGTGAGGGTCTCTGCTCAGGAAGCCCACTGTGCCTTCCCCTGGCACCCACCACTGAAGAGAGTCGCGCTTTGTCTTTCACACCTGCACACGTGTCCTTGTCCATCACTCCTGGTCCCTTAGACTGAGGTGAGGTAGGGGAGGGGGAGGGGCCTCTGCTGAGAGTGAAACCTGTGCATTCTCTCCCAAAATGGGACATTGCCAATCTCCACTTTTTTAAAAAAAACTTTTTTGTAGTTGTAGATAGAGAGCATGCCTTTATTTGCTTATTTTTATGTGGTGCTAAGGATCTAACCCAGCGCCTAACACATGCTAGGCAAGCACTCTGCCACTGAGCTACAGCCCCGCACGCTTTTAATGTCATTTTGCCCATTCACATTATGGGGAAGGAAACACAGAAATGTCTTAGGACCCCTCTGGACTTCATGAGGAAGGAGCTACCATTCTGAGCACTACTATATGCCAGGCCCTAAGCCAGGTAACTTGCAGATACCCCTCTGCTCGGTCCTGCCATGTGCCTTTCATCTTTCAACCCAGCAGCTTGTCCTCAAAGCCCAGGCTGATTGTAATAATGGATGCTGCTCTTCAGGCAAGATGGGATCAATTAAAGCACTCTGAAACTTCTAGAGGGCATCAAATGAAGTATGGGACACTAAGAATAATTGATGATAATATTGAGGATGAGTACTCATTGCTCATATCTCTGGCTTGTTTCTTCAAAATCAGGATTTGAACAATGTGCAAGGCAAAGGCAAAGGCACTTATTTATTCTCTGTGTCACTTGTGCTAACTCTGAAGGTTACGTTTCCCAAGTAGGTAATCCTAGCCTCAGTGTATTTATCAGAAGGCATTTCCTGCTGTTAAGTAAATTCAGTTTCAAGTTAAATGGATTTGGGAGTCTTCAGCTATAGAAAAGACAAAGAGCCAAAGACTCTGGGTCCCGCCCTCTCCCTTTGTACTTAGATTTGACTGGAAGGTGAAAGGAAAAGAAAAAGGGGCGATTTAACCCATTAAGTCCCAAGTTTTCAATTCTGCAAATATGTCAATGAAATTGTCCCAGCTGCTTTAAAATAGTTTGGAAATCCTAATCTAGAGCTTAGATAACCTTTAGTATCACCAAGCGCAGAACTCAGCTGTCCTATTGCATCTGGGACACTGGGACAAAATAAGCTGGAGAGCCATTTAACACATTTGATCCTCACGGGAACCCTGAGATTTTGGAGTGATGACCACTCCATGCTACAGGAAGGGGGAACGAGTCACAGAAAGCCAAGCAACTGCCTGAGGCTGCCCAGCTGGAGGCAGAGCCAGGGTCCAGCCACGTGGGCTGCTCTAGCGGCTGTGCTCCGGAGCACCCCCAGCGAGCTGGCCATCTGCTGGAGTCCTGCAGACGTCCCCTCTGGACCTCCCTGAGTGCATGGTGTGGGCCTGAATCTGGCACTGCACATATTCTGGAGGCAAGAGTCTGACCTTGTGGACTCTCTGTCTCCACTGCCCTTCACTAGTAGGCTGTGGAGGGATGTGCAGGAAAGGAAAAAGAAGCCATCCCTGCCTCACGACACCGCGCAGGACACCTTCTGAAGACCCTCCCTCAGTGTTTGCGAGCAGCCTTCTCTTCTATAAGGAACGCTCAGGAGGGGAAATTGCATCATTGTTTGAAAACTGTCTGGTGAGCATCTCAGGCTTGCAGAGGATGAACAGAAGGATTCTGCTGTGAATGTCCATGGCAGAGTGAGACTTGGGACGCACGGAGCTCCGGGCCACAGGGCACTGGGGTGATGACCCGCAGGTCGCCTGGCAGTCGCTTCCTCTGCCAGGGAGGCCTCCTCAAAGGCACAGCCAGATCACCATGGCTCTTACGGGAAGATGGAGAGACGATGGCCGTCAAAAGTGGCTACTTCTGAACAGGTGGACCCTGCCCAAGGGAGGAGGCGAGCTCAGTCCAGTTCCACGTTTGAGAGAGGAGGAGGGACTGGCATGGGCCCCAGTACCCAGTGGCCAAGCCAAGGTTGGGCTGAATCCCTGCCCCACGGCCCAGCTGTCTCACAGGAGTGTTGCTCAAACTGGGCCTCTGCAGCCAAGGACACAGGGACAGGAGCGCCTTCACTGAAATAGCCAAGAGCCACCTGTGAGCCCAGAACTCGGGATGCATGCTGAGTATCAGGAACACTGGGGACTCCGATGAGCAGGCAGGGGGCGGTGCACTCTTCTGCTTCACCTGGAAGACAGCTTCTCCCCCAAGATGGCTCTGCGCTCCATAAACATGTGCATTTCCTCTGGCCTGAACATCAACCTTATCTGCGCTCCCTTAAGGGAAGTGGAGTGGATGCCCCGGGTCTTGGGAGAAGAACAGGGAACGTGGGTCTACTACAGTCCCTGTGCAGATTTCACCGTGGCCTGTTCCTCACACCACGTGAACCTCTGCGCTCCTGGATGGAAATCAAACTACAGGGAGGAGCACAGTGGTGCGAGTCTCAGTCCATGGGGCTGAGCCGACCTTCTCTGGCACAGTCCTCCTGGTGGTCCCACATTGACTTCTACAGACCTGGCCATGGGCAGAGCACATTCAGGTGCTTCTCAATCCCGCCAGGCTGGCATGCACACTGTGGAGCTGGGAGCGACTGCTTTGTCACACACAGAATCAGTTGGAAAAGCAAATTGGGCCACAGCCAGACAACAATGTCATTTATTAATTAAATTTCTCCAAAATGGAAAGAATCTTATCTTCTGTTGGTGTTTCATAAAACAGAGCTTTATATTTCCTGTGTTGTAGTGTGTGGTCAGAAAGAGTTGGCATTAAATTGCAAAAGCGCCACTGACAATAACTGTGAGAAAACCTCTGGCATCTATCAGTCTTAATGTCAGTCAGGTACCACTCCCTGTCCAGCAGAGTGGTGGGGACTGTCCACCCACGCTGATGATGTGAGGAAGCAGAGGGTCCACCAGCATCCTCATGCACTTGGCCTCTGAGTGGCCGGCCCCGCCATATCTGCAGAACTATTTTAGTGAACATTTAAAACTTAGAAGACATTTATGGCAGATCAGTTAGAATGACTCAGCTCTCCTTAAAAATGGCATGACTCAGTGCATCTTTTAACTTTTTAAAAGAGGGTCCTGGCACCATTAAATAGTTTAAAAGTGTCACGCCTACTTATAGCTCTATAAAGTGGCCAGGACTTGGTTTTCAGAGTAGTGACAGTATTCTCTCTTAAACCAAAAATACTTTTGAACAGTTAAAGCCTTCCTTCGGGTTCAGCTGCAGACTGACTGGTGTCCCAGCCAAGGACACACCAAAGAGCCCAGACCCGCTCCTTGGACCTTAGTTGGAAATAGGCCACTGTCACCTACTCAGGTTAGGACGAGGCCACACTGAGCAGGGTGGGTCCTTATCCAGTGTGACTGGTGTCCTTTAAGGAGAGGCGAGTCAGGGTGAAGGTCATGTGTCCACAGAGACCCGGGTTAGGCAGCCACAAGCCGAGAGACAGAAGGATGGGAGGAAAGGGTCCCCCTGGAGACTCCAGAGCACGGGCTTCCAACCTCCAGCACGGAAGACGGCACACACCCGTGGTTCTAGCCGCCCGCTTTGTGTTAGTGTGTTGTGCTGGTTTGGATCTTAAATTCCCCCACTAGTTCATGTGTCAAGGCCTGGGCGCCAGTGATGGTGCTCCTGGAGGTGATGGGACCTTGAGGAGGTACGGCCTGCTTGGAGGAATTAGCTCCTGGGAGCTTGCTCTTGAAGGCATGCTCCCCTGCGCCCTGTTTCTCCTCGCCCCTGCTCTCCAGAGCACCCTCGCTCCACCACATTCTCCCTGCCGTTACGTTCCTCT
Source organism: Geosciurus inauris (assembly GCA_004024805.1). Taxonomy (NCBI): domain Eukaryota; kingdom Metazoa; phylum Chordata; class Mammalia; order Rodentia; family Sciuridae; genus Geosciurus; species Geosciurus inauris. The sequence continues at coordinate 242,481 of PVHX01000158.1, forward strand.
ACCTCCCCACAGGCCCCAAAGCACTGGAGCCTGCAAACCATGGACTGAAACCTCAAACCATGAGCAAAAGAAAGCTTTCCTCCTTATGAGTTGACATATGTCAGGTATTCTGTCACAGCCATGGAGACATGACTAACACACTTGTCGTAGCAGCTCTCAGACACTCACACAGTCCGGCACAGTCTCGTGTCCACCGTTTTGCCTAATGCTCACTGGCACCAGGAGCCAAGTCCGTGCTGCCAGGTCCCTTCACTAGACCAGGGAGCACCAGACCAACACTGAGCCCAGAGCTCAGTCTCAGGACCTGGAGGCTGTGGTGCACAGAGCAGCGTCCTTGAAGAGATGCAGTCCAAGGGTCCTGAGTAGAACTGGCTAGCACCACGGTGCCTGCTCCTTCTTCCTGTTCCAAGACATCGGAGTCGAGGCAGCAAGCATGCAGCCATGCAGGCTGTAGGATGGCTTCCTGTGACTGAACTCAGCCTGTTTCTGAAATGTCTACCAGCAATTCGTGTAGGCATGGCACACCTGTGTGTTCAAGGCCCGTGCACGTGGCGGAGGCTGTGCCGTTCCCTGCATCCTCTCCTTTCCAGCGTAGCTTTAGTTTTGCCAACACTCCAAAAACATGGCCTTTGAAGCTTCAGTCTCCTGAGAGACATTCTCTGGGCATGCATTCACATACATACAGCAAACAAAGCTCCAGGCTCCTGGGCGGATGCCCCGGTGCTGAGGTCCTTCCATGTGGGCACGTGTCCCCATGTGCGCGAGTGCAGCCTCCACTGGCACCACCTCTTACCACAGCCGCGTTTCTGCATTTCTCTTGATTTAAAAACCCATAAAAATAATCCCTGAGGCACTGGCCAGACTTTTAAAAGAACACAGTGGGAAACCTTCAACCCTGCAAATGTGGGGATCAGAACTGAAGCCAGGGTGCAGCCAGGACAGTGAGAGAAAGAGAAAAGGAGAAGTGGAGAAGCCTGGAGCCTCCCCGCGGCCTGGGAGCTGCTTCCTGGGCGGAGAACAGGGCAAAGCGTACACAAGGCTGGACTTGGCTGAACAGCTCAGGGGCCCCTCATGATGCAGGGAGTCTCAGGGCCTGGACATCTCAGGTTCATGAGATGCCCGATGGTCCTGCCACTGTGCACTGCCTGGGAGGCAAGGGGCTGGGGACCCAGGCTGGGGGTTCAGAGATGGCGGCTGACAGAAGGTTCAGCCAGTGCTGGCAGCAGAGCTGTCCAGTTCTTTTTACTGTGTGCATACAATTGTTTTCTAAAGGAACACCTGAAGAGAAAGACACTAACTCCACCCAAGAAAAACAAATGAGAACAAATGAGTCATGGCCCCCACTTTCAGAAGCCAGTGGCCGTTGCCCCTGGGTGAAGAGCGCTGGGTTGAGAAACTCCCCCGGTGCCCGGAGGCACTCCTCGCCTGGCAATGGTGCAGCCAGGGTCCTGCATTGGCCAGGACCGAGTGGGAAGGGCACTCTCAGCCTCCGCCACTCAGGAGGACCCCAGGGGCCTTGGTGACACTAGGTGGGGGTCAGGTGCACGCGGGCCTGAGACTCTGCATTTCCAACTGACTGCCAACAGTGCTGGTCCTGGGGCCACATGCCTGGGTGGCAAGGGGTGAAACCTTCAGAGTGGAGCTTGCTGTCCTTGGGGACTTCCTGCCCACTGAGCCACCATGGCCACAACCTACCTAAAAGCTCAGAGAGGAAACTGGTCTTAAGTGAAGGCATGCCTGGCCTGTCCACAGAGGGCCAGGTCTGCAGGCAGGTGGCCTCCAGACTCCCGCCTGCATAATAGCAATCCTGCTGAGGAAGGGAAGCCTCTGCCTCTGGCTTCACAGCTGAAAAGGCCTCTTCCTCTCGTGAGCCTATCACATACCAGATTTTATGCAGCAGAAACTTCATCTTTACCTTCTTTTGCTGCCGTTCGGCTCTTTTATTTTTTTTAAATTAGAGTCAAAACTAACCTTTCTGGTAGGGGATGTAAGGTGTCCCCCGAAAGCGCACGTGTGAGACAAAGCGAGAGGGTTCAGAGGAGAAATGACGGGGTTGAGAGCACCTTAACCCAGTCAGCGCGTCGATCACTGATGGGATTCACTGAGTGCCAACTGACGGCGGTGGGTGGGCTGGAGGAGGGGGCACTGGGTGTGGCTCTGGGGTGTATGTTTGTATCTGGCACGTGCAGTCTCTCTGTCCCTCTGCTCTCTGATCGTGATGGGAGCTGCTTCCCTCCACCATGATGTCCTGCCTCACCTTGAGCCCCGAGGAATGGAGCCTGCTGTCTATGGATTGCGACCTCTGAAACAGTGAGCCCTTAATAAACTTTTCTTCCCCTAAAAAAATTGTTCTGGTCAGATCTTTTAGTCACAGCAGTGAAAAAGCTAAATGCAACTGAGCTCTTTAAAAAATCATTTTTAATGAGTGAATGTTTGTGTCCTGGGAGCGCCTGTGAAGTCCCTCCGAGATCAGGCATTCCACCTACGATTGTATTTGAATCCATTTGCATGATTGGACAAAGGTAAGATTCCAAGTGGAGTCTAAGTTAGTTGAAAAAGATTTTCTCCAGCACTGGAGATTAAAGCCAGGGGTACTCTATCACCCAGCTACATCCCCCAGCCCTTTATTTATTTTTATTTTAAGACAGGGTCTCGCTAAGTCACTCAGGCAGTCTTGGTCCTCCTGCCTCAGCCTGTGTAGTTCCTGGGATTGCCAGAATTCACCACCACTCTTGGCAAATTAATTGAACTTTAAATGTGAAGTTTTCATAAAATATACATAATTATTTAAATCAAACAAGAGACTGGTTCTGTGTTAAGTTTTGTTGGTTGATTATTTTAATGTTTGGATTTGTTTTAATTCAATCTTTCTAAAATACAGAGTTGGTTTTATTCAAAATAGAGTTCACTGTGTGTTGTGTGAAGAAATCATATAAAATTGTGGTTTATGTAAGTTGAGTATTTGAGTTCCCTTCTACATTCGGCAAGTATGATTCAGTCAGCTATCCTTAGTCTGGTTCCACATTGCGTAGTTTATACATAAATCATCTTGAAAAGGCTAACCTTGCATGTGAGAATATCTTGAATTCAGCACTTGACCTTGCAGGCTCATAGGCTCACGGGCCCCATGTGCCTAAATCTCCACCACCTAGTCCTAATGCAAGGAAGCTCTGCAGGATGTGGCGGGAGGTTTCTAACACATCTGTGATGTGGTGGTTTATAGAAGGCTTCCCTCCACTGTGTACCTACTTAGAACATGACAGAAAGTAGCCAGGCACATGGCACATGCCTGCGATCCCAGCAACTGGGGAGGCTGAGGCAGGAGGATTCCAAGTTCAAGGCCAGCATAGACAATTAAACAGGACCCTGCCACAAAATGAAAAGGACTTGGGATGTAGCTCAGTGATAAAGCACCCCTGGGTTCAATACCAAGTATGTGATAAACAAATAAATAAATAACTGACCATGACAGAAAGTGACCTTTGGTCCCCAAGGTCCCCAGGTCCTGCCTTCCCCCATCCACTTACCTCCCGTCAAGTGCTTTTTCCTCTCGCAGAACTGCAGCTCAGAATACTTGATGAAGCAACTGGACAGATCGTTGAGTGTTGTCCTGGCATGTCCGAAGGCTTCCAAGATGCAGGTGACCTGCAGCAGAAGGGGAAATGCTACCTGTCTATTCAGAGTTTACACAACAAAACAGGAGCTAAGTCGGCAAAGAGGAAGGGATGTTCCATCCTCTGAAAGGCTCTTCCCTGGCACCACAGGGTTGATGTTTTAAGGCTACTCTTTCCTTAAATGCAAACTGTGAGTATGTGATGCCTCAAATTGTGGCCACTGTTAATACAATGGCACACAGATGGTACATTCAGACCTGTGGGGAGAAAAGTCACACACACACACACACACACACACTCTTAAAGGTTATTCAAAAATTTAAACTTGACCACTAGAGAACATTTGAGGCCTTGAAGGAGAGGAGTGAGAATTGAGACAAGCACTAGTTAGAACTTATTTTTAAACAACAAACTCAGGCAAACACTGACACAGCTTTCTATACTGTCCATGCACACTGCTCATCTTAAGACCCCATGTAAGCCTCCCCCTACTTTAGTCTGCCCTTTTCAATGGCTTTCTCCTACAGAACCAGGAATACAGCATCTGGGCGAGGCTGTGCTTCGTGCACCTGTGATGGTGCCAAGCCTTCTCCAGAAAGTGACCACCCGGAACCCTTGAAGGCCATCTTCCTCCAGACAGGAGCAGGGTAGGCGCAGTTCCCCAGCCCGCCACCAGAGAGAGCACAACCATACCCCACAGTGACATAGGCTCTTGGTCCCCTGTTGTTTCTGGTGACGGTTATTTTTAAAGAACTTTGTTACAAAATTTTTAAAAATTCTTTGAATTAACTTTTCAATTTCCTAGCATCTGCTGTACCGAGGCATTTATTTCTCCCAGAAGAATACTGCATTTTGAAAGATCATAAAACCACACTTCCATGCTAACCGCAAGTGCCAGAAACTGCGATCACGGAGAACGAGGCCTGTTGTGCCGTCTGCGTGTGAAGTCTGTGGTTTTGGGATTCAGCACATTAAATCCTTAAAACACCCCGTGACCGGGTGTGCACAGAGTCGCCTGATTTCAAAGACCATCAAATGTGATTTGATAGCAAGCGATAGAAATGTTCTCCAAAAAAAGTTGAATTTGCACACATGAGCCTCTCAATTTTTGTTTTTTTTTAACAAAAGCCAAATATTAAATTTATAGCTATATACATAATAGAGAAATAAATAATGTCACATCATAAAGATTTATAGTATTGATTACACAAGTGTCTGAAAGTCACAAAAATAGGATGAGGCTTTAAAATTATTTTGGCTTTGAGTTATTTTGATTCGGTATCTGATAACAAAGTGATGTTTTATCTTTCTATGAAAGAGCGTTATAGCTCATTAGCACTTGTGCCCAACGGGAGAGTGGGTGATGGGTAAACAGAAGTGCTCTGGGACATCTCCCCATCCCGGCTCAGGCAGTGAAGGTCGTGTGCCCTGAGGCAAGACCCTTAATTCCCACGTATCCTCCTTTCTCTGACACCCCAATAACTCCCTCCTCTGGAGGCTGCCAGTGTCCTGTGTGATGCACTCAGTCACAAGGTGTCTGCACACAATAAAATGTTAGATAAACAACTGACTCGTTTTGTTACTGATTTAAACAACTGCAGTCAGGGTCTCTGCGGTCCTGACTACATAGCTGGCGTGCCTCATGCCAGAGCCTTCGATTCACAAACAAGGACACAGAGCAGTAACCTTCTCCCGGCTCAGAGCTGAGTCCTGCACCCGGACTGCCCGCCTAGCCATGCAGCGTACAGCTGCAGTGACATCAAAGACATGCCACACACGAACCAAGGTCACCGGAGTCAGGTGGCAACCACTCACAGGGTGCTCATCCACCACACCCTGCTGTCCTATAGCTCAAGATTTAAACGTAAATGAACTATGAAGAAGCCAGGATGGTTTTCATATTTAATCAGCCACTTGGCCAATAGGTGGCACTGAATAAATACCTGAAGAGACGCACTGAGGAAACAAAATTGGCACTGTACCAGCGCTTGCCTTTGACTTTTAAATAATGAGAATGTCCCGTGGTTACAGCATCTTAAACAAAAATATAAATGAAGGGATGTCAATGTATAGATCTCCACATTTAATGATTCCAATTTTATTGGACTGGCCTTTCCCTGTTTATATTGCATGGTAGCAACTTCAATGCTTACATCGTGAGAGTCACATCCTGCCATGGTAGCAGCTTGTTTTATTTTCTATAAGTAGAAGTCCATGGCCTCCTTAAGAAAACACGGTGCCTCTGACAATCAAGGGAAGCCAATCGCCGTGCTCTGAATTGCTCAAAGAGATTTGAATGGAATTGGAGGTTTCTTACAGTTGAAACTCATTTGAGCTGCAATTAGTGAGAAGTCCCAGGCAGTTTCTTTCCAAAGCATGACTCTTCTGTTCCAATCATTCTAATTGCATGGCAAACCCCCTGCTTCTGATGCTTGGGCACACACGGGGGCCAGGAACGAGCAGCCCTGCTCGGCAGATCTGAAACTGCCCAGGGGACAAAGGCAACGTGTTTGGCCTCGGGTTTCCATCCCGCACCGGGGGACAGTGATGGAAGCCCATCGATTGCAAAGGCAGAACGCAGCCCCCTAGGCATCTGACGGGTGGCCCCTGAAGTCCAAGGCTGAAGGTCAGAAACAGCTGTGTGGTCCTTACAACCCAACGTGTGACCTGCAAGTAACGACCAGACTCATTTCTGGACCTCAACGCCAGACCCTCCCTCACCTTCCAGGCACCACCACAGCTTCGCGGCCTCCCCTTCTTATGACGCTGGGAAGCAACTGTGACGCCTGTCCATCCAGGGCAGCTTGCTCCCAACCCCTTCCTCTGGTCTTCTGCCCCCACATGCCGTGAGACTGTCATCCTGCAGGGATCGCGGGAGGCCATGGAAGCAGCTTGTGCCCAGGCTCGCTTCCCTGTCAATCCTTTACTTCTTCTCTGCTCACTGCAGGTCGAAACCACCCACTGCCTCTTCCTCTCATGCCACCCTGGGGCTCAGGGCCACGCTGCCTGCTGTCCTTGCACAGCCTCTTCCGGAGGACGTGTCCAGTGTGTGTCGAGGGCCCAGGCTGCTGCCCGGCCGTCCAGGAACCATCTCTGGCTCCATCCACCACCTTCCAGGCTCAAGTAATGAATGCTTCTCAAGTGAGCGTGATCTGGATTTCAACTGCCTGGGAACGTCACCAAGTGTCAAGGGAGCCCTTTCCACTCATTTCATTAATCAGACGTTCTTCCCTGTGGGCAGTGCTGCCCACCTCTCCAGCGTACTTAATTTCACCAAACCCTCGTAAGGCTGTAAGGATGTACGGCACGTTCACAGATCTATTCAGCACATGCATTTGATCTCGGGGCACATCTTCGGACGCTTTGCAAATACTGGCGGGCTGATTTTTATGAACCTCTTCGCTGCTGAACGATATTTGTGTGGTTGAGAACTTAAAGGGAAACAAAATACCATGGTTGATGCAGAGAGTAAGCCATGCCCAAACCTGGATGATAGTTTTCTATGAGATTAGAAATCATTTACTTGTGACATCTTTCATGTGTCATTAGGAAGGAATAAAATAAAGAAGTGAATTAGAGGCAGTTTCATTTGAAATATGCATTGACATTATAGCTCTGACTCCTAGATGCTGGTCTGAAAGACTCATGCCTATCTCAGCCCCAGGAGGGCAACTCAGATGTCTTCCCTTGGGCTGGCAGCAAAGCCTGTGTCACTAGGCACCCCAGAGGGGAGTCCAGAACATTCTCAGCCTGCACTCTCTCATATCATCATCTTAATGAACGGTTGTTTTAGTCTATAATTTCGAGGGGAAATTACTGTTCCCTGTCATTCCAATTAATCAGTTATGTTGCTTCCATTAGTTGACCTGCATTCATCTTATAACCAGGCTGCGTATTCATGCTCTGAAATTTCAGTATCCGTAATCAGCATATTCACATATCTGAACAAAGAAAACCAGTTATGCTATTCTTCCCAAGTTGACTCCAAATGTTAATTTTGAACTGTGTTATAGAATGATGAGCCCCCCAATATAGTGTGAGCTGAAAAAATGGTAATAAAGTGTTTTTTTTGTACCCAGGATTGAACCCAGGAGTATGTAACCACTGAGCAACATGCCCAGCCTGCTCAGGGACTCACTGAGTTGCTGAGGCTGGCTTTGAAATTGGTGATCCTCCTGTCTCAGCCTCCTGAGTCACTTGGATTACAGGCTCTTGCCACCATTCTGTGCTAAGTTGAAGTCACTTATGAGCACACACGAGAGTAGATAAGTATGTTGCAGAACTGATTTAATATGCATTCTTAATGAGACAGATCTCTAGACTGAGGCGTGAGCTCAGGAATACATTAGAGTAGATGTAAAATTTTAAGACTTAGAATGAAAAGTATGATATGTAATACTAATCCATTGATTGAACACAAGTTTTTCTAGTTTCTCAATGAGGAATCAGATACTGTGAATTTTCAGAATATTCCTGAGTAAACGTTTCTACTGTGGAAATAACTGCCTGAGGTGCCAGGAGCAGAGAACAGGTGACGTGCAAACAAACAGCTCGACAGGGCTGGGACTGTAGCTCAGCGGTAGAGCGCTTGCCTCGCATGCGTGAGGCCCTGGGTTCGATCCTCAGCACCACATACAAAGCAATAAAATAAAGACATTGTGTCCATCTATAACTAAAAAAATATTTAAAAAAAAAAAAAAAAACAAAAACAGCTCGACACCCTCTGCACAGTGGTTCAGAACTTTACCTGGACTCTGGGAAGGCAGTGTTTGGGGGAATGATCTAAAGTAATGTCACACCAAGCTCGCTGATTGATTGCTAGAAACATCTCTCCCTTGGGCGTGCATGAGGAAGAGAACACAGCTTTTGACAGGAACATGTCACGGTCTCTTGACCCTTAGTCTTTTCTCCAGGCTGGTATCTACGCCAAAGCATTTTCTACCACTCAATTCTCATATTTACTCACTCCCCACCTTGACCCTGAGCCCCTGCCCCATGGCAGGATAGGCCAGCTTGGCTGAATTCACTTGGTAGCGAACAGGTACTGGCTGGATGAGCCAGCAAAGGATTGGGCAAGTTGCACTGTTTACAGTGGCTTCCGCATAAGACAGTAAAGTCACACCCTGAGGCTGAAGAAGAGCCCAGCAATGGGGGGGCGGGGGAGGCTGGGCCACGCCTATGTAGGGGGCTTTGTGTAGAGGCAACAGAATCACTCCAGTGTTTTGAGAAAAGAAGTCACACAACTGTAGCTCACGAGGCCAGCTTTCCTCCTCCTGCCGTGGACAGCGTGAGCGGCACCTGAGCAGGCAGGGTCACCCACACGTGAGCCTTCTCCTGGACCAGTGTCCTCTTCTTTCTTCCTCCCAGCTGAGGGACAGGCTGGGCCCTGGCCGACCCTGGCAAGCCGAGCTATACTGCCCAGCAACAGTGGCATGGGGTCCAAAAGTGGTCAAGAACTGGGAAGAAAGGGAAGCCCCTGGAAGGGCCCCCAGGCCATCCAATGAGAGACAATGGCGTCAACCCCTTGATGACCCGAGGGACACTGGACAGACTCCGGAGCCAGGACAGTGGGACATTGTGATTGTGTGGAGAGGGCGAAAGAGGCTGGAGAAAGCGGCTGCTGGGTTTCTGACGCAGAACTGGGAGGACAGCTGCTTCTTCCAACCTGCTGTGCCCTGAAAGACCCTGTCAGCAAAACTTCCTAGAATTGCGTAAAAGCAGGAGAGCTTCTGAGTTTCACTGGGTGGAACTTTCCAGCTTGACCTTCGCTGCCAGGAAGTGCTCTCCTTCCTCCTAAGTCCTTCCTTCTAAGTCCAACTATTCAGAGCCAATATTAAAAATGAGTAAGTTCAAAATGTTTAAATGCACTAAAAATAAATGTTCACTTGGACAACATTAAGTTGCACCAGGGTTCAATCAGGTTTTTCTTTCCCTTTTTTTCCTTCCCCAATTTTACCTCCTTTTGCTCATTATAACACCCCATCTATTGATGAGTGACACTTTCCTTTGCAAACAAACTCATTCACATGTTTGCCAACCCAAAGCTGCAACTTACATGTTTGAATCTGGAGTCGAACGCAGCCCTGCTGGAGCCAGACCTGAAGGTCAGGTGTCGTATTATTTGCTTGCTGGCCTCAGACTTACCAGATCCTCGCTCCCCACTACAAGAAAACAGGGAAAAGAGGTTCAGAGAAGGCACTAAAAATTAGATAACCACAGATGGTTCCAGACGCAGAGGTGGTGAGGAGTGACATAAACATGTCCAGGGACTCTTCATTGGACACACTGGTCTTAAACATCTGGTGGACCTACATGGTGCCGTGTGTGGATGGTGTTCTAGATGTCCAGGTTACAGATGGATGTGCCATAACCTCTGTCCCTGTGTCCAACCCAGCAGGACCACAGGACCTGCTGCAGCAGGAAGGCTCAGGCCGATGGGAGGGACACAGCAGATATATCCCTGGCATCTTGAGTCACAGCGATGACCGCCTTCTAGAGTGGGAAGGGCATGTGTCCCAGAGCCATGGCATGCTGGCCTGGGGAAGCCACTAAATCTGCACCCCGAGGGAAAGTTGCCTGTCCTCCCCAGCACACCTGCCCTTCTCTTGAAAACAAACTTGAAGCCACAGCTTCTCATGGGGCACGAGGTCTTGGGTCCTAGGCAGCTAGCCAGGCCCTCGGGAGGTCCTAGAGGGGACCTTTCCAGGTTCCCTGACTCCAGGTGGTTCTACAATTAGTATTCTCCTATGCTCTAGGGAGACTGTCAGCACCTAAGCTTGCAGGTCATGATAACACTGACTCCCCCACACCTCACTAGCTTGTTGTATCTGTCCAAACAGCAGCCTCACTACATTCCTGACACCAAATGACATCAGATCATCATGAGGTTCCTATATAATAATTACCACACTAGCCTAGTACTCATTATTTGTTACTGATACAAAATTCATAAAAGCAGGTAGCCACATACTTAATTACTGAGCCACAGCTTTAGCCCTTAAAAATTTTGAGACAGTCTTGCTAAGTTATTGAGGGCCTTGCTAAGTTGCTAAAGCTGGCCACAAACTTGCCATCCTCCTGACTCAGCTCCCCGAGTTGCTGGGATTACAGGCATGTGCCACCATGCCCAGCTCACAAAATAAATAAATAAATTAAATTAAATAAAAATAAAAGTCTTTTCACTAGAACTTTTGCAGGCTTCTGCAAGGAAAATTTTATTCTAATGAAGTTGGTTAAAAGGCCAACTGGTTATGGTTTAGCTACGAGGTGCCCCCCAAAAGCTCATGTGTGACACAATGCAAGAAAGTTCAGGGGTGAAATGATTGGGTAATGAGAGCCTTAACCTAATAAGTGTGTTAATCCACTTGAACAGATTAGCTGGGTGTAACTGCAGGTAGGTGAGGTGTGGCTGGAGGAGTGGGTCACATGGGGCTTGCCTTGGGGATATATATTTTGTCCCTGGTGAGCACAGCTGTCCCTCTCTGCTTCCTGATGGTAATGGCCTGGACTGCCTTCCTCCTCCACACCCTTCTGCATGACGTTCTGCCTCAGCTCAGACAGAGCAATGGAGTCAGCCATCTGTGAACTGAGACTCTGAAGGTGTGAGTCTCAAATAGGCTTTTTCCTCCTCTGTGTTATTATTGTCAGGTCTTCTGGTCACAGCAGTGGAACCCTGACTAAAGCAGGCCCTTTGCCAGGAAAGTTCTAAATACGTCCCAAACTGTTAAAGCTTTGACTCCCCTTACCTGTACCATCCCTTAACATTTTGCTACCAGAACCTCAAATTATCAACAAAATCAGACATTAAAAGAAAATTCAGAGGGCAAATTAAAAACTTCTGTTCTGGTACTAAGTTACAGGCTACCTGTTCACGAATGCTCGAGTCTTGATCACCAGGTGTTAAATCACCCTTGCTAATACCACCCCTGGGACACAACATAAGCAGACCACAGAGTGTACAGCCACTTCTGCAACTCAACTGCACAGGACCAACCCTACTGGGTGGGGGAGGAGAAAGCCTCTGTCTTGGTGAGGAGGACCGAGGAGGGGTCAAAGCCACACGACCACACAGAGTTTTGGAAGAGGAAAGAGAAGGACCACAGTCAGAACTCCCTGTGATCTCAGATCTGGGCTTCGGTTCTGCACGCAAGGACTCAGTGAAGCTGTTTGGAAACGTAAATGAAGAAATGCATTGTTAGTCTTAAAAAATGCCCCAAAGGAACACTGGTTCTGTAAATTATCATCAATTTCCTGGAAGAAAAATTCTATAAAAAAATATATGTAGAACTCAGGTTAAGCAAGGGGAGCCAGTCTTTCCACCAAAGGCACCTGCTGGGAACCGTGGGCCTTGTCATGGCAGCCCCCAAAGGAGGGTGGTCTGCTCACCCCAAGCACACCTTGGACCAGTCCTCTTCACAACTCATGAACAGCTGCTGAATGGTCTGCTCCAGAACTGAGTAATCAATAAGAATTCCAGTCACTCTGAGTATTTGTGACCGTCATTTTTGGGAAGACCAGTAGGGCTCTGGATGGTCCCCTTGGGTAACAATGGAAGGCTGGGTATACTTCCTTCTGGCTGTACCAGGAGTTCAGCTTCATTCAGGCTCAGAAAAGCATCTGAGCTGGCACATTGTAAGTGCTCAGTAAACAGTAGTTATAAGTGTCAATGCTATTTTATACTCCCCACAATCTCATCAATTTACAATGTTTTCTAAGCAATCTTTAAGATTAATCTTTAATCTTCCCTTTTCAAGAAAGACCAGGAAACCCAACAGTAAAGCAGGTAATAGAGAGATGCTTCATTCAGGGATGGGTGGGGGCCCCCAGCCCATGCCTCATCCCTGGAGTTCTTCCAAACAGTGTGAAAACTGCCATACGCCATCTTGAAACCTAGAACACTAAAGTTGCAACACATTAATCAAACCCTCAAAGGGATTTTTGATGGAATCAATCATGTAAAGGCAAATAAATGAATGCTTCTTTGAAAATTTAAATAAGAACCTCAACACGTTCCATCTTTACACTGTTTTGTTTCACTTGGACTTATGTGCCACTCTTACACATTCAGTTTCCGGCCAATACCACAGGCAGTTAGGGAGGCCAAGCTATGCACACTGACAGATGTCTCCCTCTGGCGCAGGTTGCCTAAAATGTAATTCTCTGATGCAGAATTTAATAAATATTTCTTGAATGCCTCTCAATATATAAGCACAGTTTCCCCCCTACATCTTGTGGTAGTCCCCTTTATTTAAAGAAATTTTGCTTTAATGTAAGCTTATGGGGTTAAAATCACCATTACATATCAAATACAAAATCACTCATGGGAGAATTTCTTGGTGAAACATGAGCAGAGGTAAATACCCAGAAGCACAGGCAGGAGAGCATTAATTGTCAAAGAAATAAAGTTGCCCTTGGGCAGCACAGCACTGTGAACGTGGCGCAGGAGCAGAAGCCTCAGCTTGCTTTCTCGGCGTTTCTTAGGCTGGAAAGCAGAATCACTGGGGTTCTAAGCTTTAAATCTTCAAAATGAAATGAGTTTCAGGTTAAGTTTATCGATATTGATTGCACAGCACTTGGGGCTATTTCTAATAGGAAAGATGTTCCTCCTGTGTAACGAGTCAATTGTACTTATTGCAATGATACAGTGGACTGCTAGCTGCAGAGGACGTAAATAAGTGCCAACCAGGAGCAATGAGGACATTTACCCCACCGAGCTCCTGGGGCGCATCTGAGCATGCGGATGGGTGAGGTACACTCACCTGAGAATGAAACACTGCGGCCTCCGCTCCTGGAACAGCTGGTGAAAGGCCCTCTCTGCACAGGAGAAGAGGTGGGGAGGCAGCGAGGGGCTGGGCCTCCCGGTGGGGCTCAAGTAGAGCTGAGAGACCTGGAGGCAGGACAGCACAAAAGGAAATGCTGCGTGAGGCTTAGGACACTGTGCAAGGTCTAGGATGCTGTGGAAGGTTCAGGTCATCGTAGAAAATCCAGGACACGGTGGAAGGTCCAGAAAGCTATGGAAGGTTCAGGTCTTTGTGCAAGTTCAAGGACCCTTCCTCCTCCGACATGACGACTCCTGTCCAGACCACTGCAAAACTGAAGGGCTCTTTCTTTTACATCTCATTTGGATCCACAAAAAACATATAAAGTCCCATCCTCTAAGCATATTTCAAGCCATCATAGCCACAAAGTAGAGCCTTCTATTTTATCCTTCATTTCTTGGTCCATAAGTTTTAAAACATCCTGTCTTTAAGAACAACTAAAAATTCCAGTTTAAAAGACACCTGCAAAGTAAGCTGAACCGTGGCAATTCTCATCCCACACCATCTCTCAGCCACACTTAAGCTGATGGTGTAAGTGAGCAGGGCTTTTAACCTGAATCACACATGAATTCACACATTTCTCAGAAAAATAAAAATCTAGTTAACAATTGCAGTGAAACGGTGGTGTAGCAGTGTATGGGGACTCACTGCTACACTGCTTGTCCTGGGTTTCCACTGAGCTCCGTTACCTTAGAATGGAAGCTAACATAAGGAAGACTTGAGTCATGAGTAAGTACCAGACAAAAGTGTTATTTTATGAAATAGCTGGCCTGCCTCATGGAGGATGTCAAGTTCAGAAACCCAGGACAAGACTGTGGAACTGCTGGGCCCTGGAGGACATGGGGAGCCAGGTGGTCAGTGCATCATGGACGCTGCCTGACTCTGCTGGATGGGCATCATGGGGACAACGGGCTCTCCAAGGAGGCCCTTTGATGAGATGGCAGCAGAGCAGCAGTGACCGTGCCCCTGAGCTGGTGCCTGTCTGCAGGAGCCCCTGGTTCTCAGCAACACACAAACACATTCACAGTCGATGGGCCGATGCCGGCAAACCATTTGAAAACGACTGAGGGAAAATGTAGTTGGTGCCATTCTACTGTAAATTTTACACATGCTTGAAACTGTTTAAAGTTAGATGGGAAAAGGATTTTTCAAAGTAGAATAAATGGTCTACAGCTATAAGAAATAGCTGATGAATCTCACAAATGTCAAGTGGAATGGGTCAGACACAGAGGGGCACACGGTAACAGGGCTAGTGAGGCAGAGTGACCAGAGGTAAGGCAGCCCCAGGCAGCGTCAGCCAAGGGGGTCCCTGCAGCCCTCAGGGGTTCTGCCTGGGGCACTCCTGAAGACACACCCTGCAGCCGCTCACATCAAGAGCATGAATCCAGAGTAGGGAAATCAGGTGAATAAATACAAATGATAAAGGAATAAAAGCGTAATCTCACTACAGTAAATTTACCAACTCCTGGTCAACCACACGATAATCAAAGGACAGAGAAGCAGGTGCATTGGGCAGAGTCATACATTCTCAGTGTTAGTAGCTGACTCCCCTGAATCAGTAAGAAAAGATGGAATATAATAGAAAGTGGGGCATAGAAAAACAGCTGAAAAAAGGCACGTAACTATGAAAAAATACGCAAGGGTCTCTGTGACAGGGGAAAGGTTGGCTTCAGCGATACAACGGCATGCCACATTCAGACGCTGGCAAGGTGCAGGCACAGCTGATGACAACCAGGGCTTCTGGGGCCACGTGCATGGCCCCATCCTCAACACCACACACGCTCACGCGTCCAGTGCCCCTGGAAACCCAGACTTGGCCACAAGAGGAGTTTTCATGTCGTAGATAATGTGGGCATTCAGAGGCCATGGTGACTGGCCAAGGTGACAGGGTTGGGCGCCATGTAGCTTGCTTGCACACTGATGTCTCTCAAGGGCTGAAAAACACACCTACACACCAAGTGTTGCTGGTTCAACCAACAGGGAGATGCATTCTGCACTTCTGCTAGGCCTGGGGCTCTGTGTTGGGATGTCTCTGAAACTCCCAGACAGGACCAAGCAAGGGACCCATCCATCTGCCCCAGTAGAAAATGCAAAAGACTTAAAGTCTGTAGTAGAGATTAATAGTAAATATAACTGTTTCAATACATAAAAATAAGGCATTTTAAATTTAGAATACACTAAATAAGACTAAACCTTATAAAATGGAAATTTTTGGAAAACCCAGTTAATGGAATTTTTTTTTTGTACAAAAGACATAGGTGATATGTTATTTGAGTGAATTAAAAACTAAAAAATAATGACATCTGCAGTTCTTGAATGAATATCAATGTGTACAGTAAACAGACTGGATGAAAGGCAGCAGCTTTGGGGTGGTGGCTGCTGCTGCACCTGTATCCATGGCATCAAAGACCCCATGAATTAAACAGCGTCATGTGAGGGCTACTCAGAAAACATGTTGCAACTGAATGAGGACGTGTTTTCTTATCGCATCTCCACAGCCTGCACTTCAGGTATAAACAAAGAAAATATGTTGTCTTTAATTTGCAGTATCTAAAAAATGTCATGTGGATGATGGACACACAGCTGTCTAGTGTATTTTACTGACACTTTTGTACTTTTCATTATTCCAGAATCTAAAATGAAAAGCAAAACTAATGAAATCACAGGGCCACACACACTCTAATGTGTATAGCAGCAGGGTGCTACCCCAGGTTTATGTCCTCAGAGGACAAATGTCTGTCCTAACTCCTCCTCGCTTTTTTTGGGGGGGGCTACCGGGGATTGAACTCAGGGGCACTCGACCACTGAGCCACATCCCCAGCCCTGTTTTGTGTTTTATGTAGAGACAGGGTCTCACTGAGTTGCTTAACGCCTCGCTGTTGCTGAGGCTGGCTTTGAACTCGTGATTCTCCTGTCTCAGCCTCCCTAAGTGCTGGGATTACAGCTTGCGCCACCGCACCTGGCTAACACTGCTTCACTTTTACAAGTCACATGGGTGAGATCTAATTTTGCTGAGTGTCATCAGGTATCAGGAACACAGTGGATGGCAGAGACCCAGAAGCATGCAGATCTCACAGGGCTGCTTAAAACTGCTTTGAGGTCTCCTCTTCTCTTAGTCAAGTTCCACTAGAGGTTAGACATGAAGAAGAACCTTGGGTGTCCAGTCACCCGCCTTCTTGTAGGTATTCCTCTGTAAGTCTGCAGCATGTTTCCCCGCGTGACGCTGCTCAGGGTGGTCAGTGCTGTGATTCGTAAATACTACCATCCTAGAAATAATCACCATAGTATAACAACATCTTCTATTCAATTTTTTTCTGCCAAAAAGTGAGGGTTTTCACCCGGCTCTAGTTCTCCGAGTGACTGACAGACCATCTAGCGTTCCTGTCACTTCTCATTTTCACTGTGTTATGATCGCACATGCTCACATGGTCCAACAAAGGTGCTCGGGGTCCAATGCTTCCTTTCTCTCTGCACGTCACCTTCTTCTGTGCCTCTGTTTACTGAGGGACAACAGGATTCCCGAACCATGGACGTCTCAAGCATCCTACCTCAGCTCAAGGGTGAGCTGGCAACACACCAGCTCTGTCTGCTTCTCCCTAATCCTTGTTGGGTCCTCTGATGCCACTGAATACGGTCCCTGCTATTTATGGATCAGTTCCATCCTTTCTCGCACTATACATGACCCCTCTCAGTGAATCGTCAGCAGATGGCAGAATCCTGGCACGTGTTTGTATCTGAAGCTAACCATCGACTTCCATAGATTATGAAGAGGCCATTCTGCTACCGGCCCTTGTCTGTCAGGACCATGGTGACCTCACAGAAGCCGATGGCTTGAGTGGCATGGGCTCTGGTTTCACACGCTACTGAAAATATTTCACTCGTGTGCAGCACCTGTGTACAGGTGGCATATTCTGGAAAAGTGCATGTTCTTACAAAGACCTGCACGAGAGTAAAGATGGCATTTGCTTCTGGGCTCCGTGTGGGTGCGGCTGAGAGGGCACTCCCTAATTTGACGGCATAATCCAGGCCTAGACCTGATTTTTGACTATTCAACCTTCGAACGTCTTGCTCCTCTCAAACTGCATCGTGCCTGTTTCCTCTACGTGGACACGCACTGCTTCCATCTCCAGAGCAAGTGCTAGCGAATCCTCCTGCCCTCTGCTCCCTTTCCCCGGCATCTTTCTGATTCTTTAAGCCTCGCCCACTCCCCTTTCCCATCCATGGAAGGCCTTTCTGGACTGGATTTGAGTCTCTCCTTTGGCTCTCCTGACTCGTCAGTGAATGCACATGCTCAGCCTGGCTCCTGTGTCCCTGTCCTCACTGCCAAGGCCATTTTGATGCTTTTTAGTGTGATTGGTATTTTGTCTCTAGAATGTCTATGCGATTTTAAGAATGAAGACAACTTGGTGCCTCTCAGTGGTTCAAACAACGTATCATGTTAATGGAGTCCACAGGTGTTAGCTGGCTTGATAAAGCATGCTTGCTTCTGATTTGAAGGTTGCTCTTTGGAACGCTACTGCAGAGACCTAGCTCCTCTTCCATCTTCTCTGCTAATGATGTCACTAATCTTCATCATGAACGGACAGCTCAAGTCTCACTGCTGGCCTGCCCAGTTGCCCTTCTCAGTGGCTGCTGGCGTCAGATTGACGTTGCCACGGCAGCGAGGATCTAAAGGACAGGGCTTCCGGCTGCTGCACGTTCACATCCGTCTCAGGATAAGCCTGGCTGGGAAGAGGGTTCTGCATCCACGTTAATGACCTGCTGGAAGTAAGAAATTGCCATTGTGCCAAGGCCTGAGACAGCCTCAGCGTTAACAAGGAGAAGGTGAAACGCAGATGGCACAGGACGCTGTGGCTCTGAACTCGGAAGCTATTCTCCTGGCTTCATGATCTTTGTAGGCAAGGTGGCACCCAATGTGTTATTGTTTCTTCCTTTACCCCAGATGGGAAGAAACCAGACCATTTGGGAAGGATTATCATTTTAAAAAGACAAACATAGAATGATAATCAATAGACACAAACAATATTCTTTTCTTTGTATCCAGGGGACAGCAGGATCAATTTAATGGGACTCTATGCAAGAATAGCTAATTTTAGATTATTAAGCTCTAACGCTGCTGCCAAGGATTCTCACTAACTCAGCCCAACCCAAATCACTGGGTCTATTCCTATTTCAATTTTGTGGACTGTCAGATTCTGCATAATGGACGTAAATTCTGAAAGCACCAGGCACTTTTGAATTCCCTGTGACCTGTAGGACGAGGTGATTTTATTGTAAGTTTTGTAGTGCACGTTTTACTTCACATATTCTTCTATTATTTCCTTCTCCTGTCCTATGATGGTTAGAAATGATGAGCACGATGTGTGAAGTGTGCATGAAAACACATGTATTAAATAGTAACATTTGTGTATTAAACGTGCAACTAAATTTAGTTATATAAATTGTATAAGTATATATGTAAACCATATTTTTATAATTTTGGACATCATATCTTGCATTTGACATTGTGATGAACTATTCTGGCTGCTATCTGAATGTATTACATTATTTTTCTACATTAATAAAGAAATATACCTCTGAATGTGTGTCTTTTTCCAGTAATATGTATTTCTGAAAAACTATGAATATATTATTTGAAGCCATAAAACTGCCATACTGTTAACACTTTAAAAACAAACAAACCTACCAAATAATAGATTGTTTCCTCCACAAGACGCAAGATCCTACGACAAGGAAATGTCCTACCCAAACCCCTTGTTAGGTTAAACTTGGGCCAGCCCTTGGAATCAGGCCCCTGCATTCAGAGGAAGATTTAAATAAGAGTTATTTATGTGTATTTTTTCATTCAGTTATTCAAAGCTGACTTTCTGTCAGCTTTGAATTTTGTAAAATTCTTGTCAGCTTTACAATCAACTGTGATTCTGTAGATACATCAAACAGTGTATCACAGGTTAATTTAAAATAGCACATGCTTGTTCTCCCAGTTCTCTTCTCTCTTCTCCTGCTTCTTCTGCGACTCCACACTGAACTTCAATCAAGCTTAGGATTTGAAAGCAAGGGATCTGCTGATTTTCTTACATCAAATGCAATAAATACAGGTAAAGCCTATCGTACCCTATGTCTACAGGGCAGAAGCTGCTATCAGATTAATTCTCTTACCACATGCAGCTGTAAAAACTGTATGAAACACAAATTAAATCATAGGCCTCAGAAAATCACCAAAGCCGCTGGCACAGAAGAAGTCAAGATGGTGGAGAAACCCAAATGCGCCAGCCAGGGGGATTTTCTGTGTGACCTTTTCTCAGCACACGTGGCGCTTTTTTTGAGTGAAGTCGAATGGCCTCACAGGAAGTAAACTTAAGTGTCTGAGGAGTAAAGCAGAGATTTGAGCAGTCTCTCAGCGGTCAGAAGACAAGGACAGCTTCCAGCTCCAGGCTCAGCAAGGGAGGACAGCCCCCGGGGACATCAGCCTGGCTCTCAGCAGACTTGCCAGGGCCACGTCTCCTGGAGAAGGGCCAGTACCGAAGGAGTCTTGGCCAGAGACGGTGCGCCTGCCTGCATGCAACTCACCTGCCCACTGGGGGAAAAAGAAGTTCTCCTCTGGAAGAAGATAACATAATAGCTTCCTGGGCTCTGAATCTTCTATAGGGAACATTCAATGTTTAACCAAAAATTTCCATGAGTGCCAATAAAGGCATTCATGTAATAGAAAACTAACCACACTCACACGAACACATCCACACACACACAGTGGAAGGTAATCCCAGTGTCACGGCCATCAGACGTGACTTTAAAATAAACAGCGACTATCATGGCCAAGAAAAGAGTGGAACAATGAAGAAATTCATCAGAGATCTGGGATCTTCAAAAATACACAATAGGAATTTTAGCATTTAAAAAATAACATAGCTAGTATCACAATTTAATAGACGACTTTATCAGTAGATTCAAAACAAGAGAGAATTAATAACCTGATGAGCCAACCTACCCAGATTATATGTCAAGAACAAAAGCAGAGAACAGAAAAAATAATAAAGTTTACATGTTTTATAGAAGTCATATGACAAAGAAAAAATCATAAATGGAAACAGAAAATATCTTATATTCAATGACAATAAACTCATGAAATATCTGACATGTAAAGTTCAGCAAAGATGTATTCAAAGCAAAAGAAAAGCCTCAAAAACTTATTTTATTAACAAAGGCCATAAATAAGTGCTAAATCTACACCATATAATAAATAATAATAATAATCAAACTAAATAATAATCAAACTAAACTCAAAGAAAATAGGAAAAAGGAAAGGCAGAGGTTAAATGAGAATAAATATATAATAGTAAGAAAGAAGCCAAGATTTTTTTCTTTGAAGATACTAATAAAATTACTGATTAAAAAATCAGATTACTGAATTTAAGAAGTCAGAGAATTCTTTAAAAACGCTCTTATTAGGCCAGGTGCAGTGGTGCAGGCCTGTAATCCCAGCAGCTCTCCAGAGGCTGAGGCAGGAAAATCACAAGTTCAAAGCCAGCCTTAGCAATTTAGAGAGGCGTTAAGCAACTTAGTGAGACCTTGTCTCTAAATAAAATATAAAAAAGGGCTAGGGATGTGAATCAGTGGTTAAGTGCCCCTGAGTTCAATCCTTAGTACCAAACAAAAACCCCACAATTATTAAAAACATAAATAAAAAGGAACAAGAACATGAAGAGCCCTGTATTTGTCAGTGAAATTAAATCCAGAACGACTGTCTTCCCTACAAAGAAAACAGCAGGCCTTAGCAGTCCCCTGGTGAGCTCTTCCAAACATTTAAGAAAGAAAGAACACTGAGCTCACACAAACTCTCCCAGGCTAGAAAACAGAACATTACTTTTATGGAACCAGCATAATTTTGGTATGAAGGACTAAAATAATAGTAAGAGAAAAATCAGAGGCTTATCTGTCATGAGCAAAAACACAAAAATCTCTAAGTATCATCTAATAGAATCTAATCTAAAGAAAAGAATCTAAAGAAAAGAACGAAACAAAAAACAGGGTTTGATCACCAGTTGAAAGGAAACAGAATTTATAAACAAAATATTAAATAAGAAAATGATTATCTGATTTTCATACCAAAAATATTTGCTAAAATTAAATACTCCTTTCATGATGTGGCATCTTATGAAAATACCAATAAAATGGAATTTCCTTGACCTGATAAATTAAAAATCCATCTTCATACCTGATGTGGAGTTATTGGAGTCTCTCCCGAGATCAGAAATAATTATTTACTTTTAAATTGAACTAGAGTTTCTATTTACCAATTTTCTGGTTATTTTATCTGGTAAAATAAGGAAAGTCTAATGGAAGGGTTGTAAAAGAAGATTTTTTTTTTGTAGAAAACATGATTTTGTGCACTTAAAAAATTAAATCATTTTATACCTATTAAGTGAATTTTACAACTTACTACAACAATATTTAAGATAACATTTTGTCTTTAAAATCTTGCTTTTATACAATACCCATACACAGAAAATAAATTATTATAATTATTATTATAATAAATTTAAAAATATTTATAATAGCATTTAAAACATTTAATGAAACTATGTAAGACATCTCTCAGAAAAGCAGAAAGATTATTCACTGAGAGGAATTCAAAAGAAAGAATACATTTAGAAGACTAGGAACTTCCAAAATTTTAGTTGTTCTTAAGTTTCCTGCAATAAAATTCCAAATCCAGGAGGTTCTCACCTCCTCCGCAACACACTCCAGGGAATTAATGAGCTGATTCTAAGCCCTACACAATGCAAAGACCAGGAATGGCCAGGCCAATGCCTTGCAGACAGCAGACAGGGCAAGCTGCATCCACAGGTCCTTCCTGTATGGAGGCCTGACTAGGGCAGCAGGGTCCCCATAGTGCAGAGAGGAAGGATGGTCTTTATGGATACAAGGTCGGATCAAATTGATACACATAAAGAACAACTGACTCTAACCCACGTCTGCCAAGGTGTTTCCCATGTGCACTTAGAATCCAGAATCCTTAAAGGTCCTCAGATCATGGAGAAAAAGGTGAACCAGACAATTTCAATGTCTTTAGTTGGAAAGTCTTGAACAGACACTTATGAAGGAGGACGTCATTGGGCGACAATCCTGTGAGAATGTGCTCAATGCCAATGCTTCTCAGAGAAGCACAGAGATAAAAATAAGATTCCACGCTACATACCCAGTAGAATGACGAACAAAGCAATTAGAATTTGCTTATTCAAAGAGGAGAAGAAACCAGAATTGCTACATTCTGTTGGTGAGAACATAAACTGGTACAACCACCTGGAAAATTACCAGCATTTCCCCAAACTGAGCACACAATCCACGTGGAGCCCCCAGTTTTGCTCCTGGAGCTGTGCCCAGCAGCATGAGCACACAGGCGGCGCCCAGGTGGTGTGAGAAGGTCATGGCAGCAGAGACCTCACTCAGACCCGATTTCCATCAATGGGGAATTAAACTGCCACCTATCCACAAAAGGGAACACTCACAAGTCGGAGGAAGGAAAAACACCCACCATACCAATGTGCTGCTCCACACAGACGCATCTATTCCTTGACCTGCGTGATGATTTTGAGTGCCACTGCCTTGTATGAATTAGTTCTACAGGACATTTACCACTGGTCTGAGACTTATGCATTACTACAATGAACCTCGCAGAAATATTACTTCTGCTGCAACAACAAAGTGACAGAAATAACTCTGAGCTTTTCCTTGAAGTTATTAAAAAGCCATGTCAGATCGACTCTAAGCCTTGGATAGAACTTCTGAAATGACTGTGGGTAAGTCCCCTTGCTCTTGCCTGTCACGCTCCAGGGACTCTGAGTTGCCCCAGGGTGAGGCTGGAGTAAGACTGGGACAACGAAGCCTGCAGGCAATTCCAGCGGGTTTATGAAACTGACTTCTGGTGCAATGGGTGAGGGTCCCAATGAGCGGCGATATTGTTCTCATGAGCTGTGTCCGTGAGAACTGACTCCTTAGGGGCCTGGAGAGGTAGCCTCTGTCTGTCTCTCCCTCTCTCCCTCAGATATTTATGGGTGTGTCTGGGCTTCAGGAGTTTACATCTACTCCCTGTCTCCTACTTCCCACGCACCTGCTCCTTAGTATGAGTCCCTCTGTGCAGCTGAGCTGGCCTTGTGGACCCTCCAACACCAGAAAGCTCCTCTGGGAGTGTTTTTGATCCACTACTTCAACACCATACTGTATTTTCCAGTTGGCTGGAATAATTTTCCAAAGTAACTTATCTCTTAATTATGAAGGTCTCACAATTAAAACTGGCCAGTTGTTTGGGCAAATCTACACACGCAGTATTTTCCTTTCCTAGTCCCACACTTCAACCCAACAGAATCTCTTCAGAAAGAAGTCATGCATTCAAGCAAGGGCTCTACAGAACAGATCTTAAGTTAGTCATGTGTGTATGGAACACGCAGCCAACATATCACTTAGTTTTAGTTGGAGTACAGTCATAGAAGAATCACGTATTTGTAGTGCTAAGCATACTTTTGATAAAGTAACTCTGATTTTCAAAGTTCCCTCAGAACAGACTAAAGTGACTAACATGCAACCATTTCTTGAGAATTTTTAAATGTTTCTGAGAAGCTTGATCTTCATTATTGTTTCTATTATTCTTAATCAATCATCTGAGAGACAAGTGTATCCACAGAAAGTTTGTCCCTGTGTCATTAAATGATATTTTAAATTTATACTCACCATGGTAGAGTAGATTGGGAGTTCCTTGAATGGGTTAACAAGCAGAAGGATATCCCCAATGAAAGTCTGTAAAAAAGATAAAAATAATTTGTGAACCATATGCATAGTATCTGCAAAGATTAAGGATTACATGACTTATAGATTATCATGGGAGGTATAACGAATAAGGAAATACCATGTTTTAACATACTGTAAATTGTTTCAAATATTTGGAACTGAAGAAATAGAAAAATTGAAATTAAATAAGAGCAGTAGGCTTTGTTCCATTAAACATAATAAGTAAAATGGGTGGTTGCTAAAAATTTATCAAGGGATTCTGTGAACTAGCCTAAATAAAAATGCAGAATTAAAGCAAATAGCACGCAAAAGCAGCAGTAAGCAGAGTGACTGGCTCTGTGTTGTGAAGGAACAGGCATAAAACACATTAGTAAAGCACAAGAATCAAAAGAGATATTTTAATTAACAAAGATCAAATAATGAGACATAAAGTCACAAATAACAGGAAAAAAAGTGATAATAAAAAGATAGATTTAAGCCCAAATACATCAGTAAGTACAGCAGATACAAAGTGCTAAATACTTGAATTAAAAGACACAGAGTATGAACTAGATTAGAATATAAATTATGTGCTACTTGAAAGATAAGCACATCAAACATAAAGACTAAGAAAATTTGAAAGTCAAAGAATGAAGCAAGACACAAATGTAAACAACACTACCAGGCAAGAGGAGGAAGTGCAAGTTAGGAAGCAGGGCGGGCAGCAAGAGGACGTTCAGGAGGGTAAGCTGAAAATCCATGAGCAAGGCAGAGCAACTGCGATCTCCACAAAAAGGGATCTGGCATCATTCACAAGAAAATAAAAACAGCGACAGGGAGAAAAACGAGTTTACGATACTGAGAAATTCTGCTTGGTCGTTTATGAAATAAGCAAACAAAATTTTAAATAATTAAGTTGGACCAATTAATTTATATAAGCCATTCTTACTAACAAGGGCAGAATATACATTCCTTTTAGGCCAACATAGACCAGTTTCATTAAATTCATTTATTTATTGAATTTATTACTATTATTATTTGTGTGTATGTATGTGGGGGCACTGGGGATCCAATCCAGGAGTGCACTACCACTGAGCTAGCTCCACTGTCCTTTTTATTTTATTTTGACATAGGATCTAAGTTGCCCAGGCTGACCTCCAACTTTCTATCCTCCTGCCTTGGTCCCCAGAGTTGCTGGGCTTATAGGCATGAACCACTGTGCCCAGCTCAATTTCATTAAATGTAGAGGATCTGAGTCATACAGAGTTTGTTCTCTGATCATGGTAGAATTAAAATGGAATATACTGTACTGTACAGGAAATGAGCTAAGAGAGTTTAGGTGCTTTTACTCCACAAAACAAAAAAGCCATTATTCGAGGTGATGGATCTGTTAACTTGCTCAACTGCAGTCATCGCTATGCATATCACGACAGTATGTTGTACACTCTGAACATAAATAATATTTTTTAAAAAATCTTTATTTTAATTAAAAAATAAATCAATAATGGATGCTTCCCCAAATCACCACGAATTTGGAAATTATATAATATATATGCAGATAACTTATGACTAAAAAAGAATAAAAATATAAATAAGAAAATATTTTGATTAAAGAAGACTATGACCCATGGGCATGGGCTGCCACTACAGGTGTGTCTGGTATAAAGATATAACCTAAGATATACAAGTTAAAAAAGAGGAAAGAGTGGCGTTTAATGAGTTAGGTGTACATTTCAAGGAGTTTGTAAAATTACATCAAATTATATAGAAATAATGAAGAAAATGAAAAATATATATAGGAATAAAAATCAATGGGATACACAAAAACAGAAATGAAGCAAAAAACTCAAATGGTGATCCTTTGAAAATCCACAAAATTGACCCTAATAAGAACAATTAGAGAAACAAGAGGAAATGCAGCACCCACCAGTGTCAGAAACAGAACACGGCTACAGACCCTGTAGATGAGATGACAGATGACAGACTACGTTAGCCTCTGAGTCTAGATATTCAGACAAGGTGGACAACCATCCTGGAACAACACATCTTGCCAAAACCAACGGAAGAAGAAATGGAAAATCTAAACAGCTCTTTCCTGAGAACAAAATGGAATCTGCGTCTAAAACCCCTTGCACAAAGAAAGCTTAGGGTTCACCAGTGAATTCCTCCTGGCATTGAGTACAAAATAAACAAATGTTATACAGATTATTCCAGAAAATGATGGACAGAACACTTGTCATTTCACCTTGAGAGGCCTGTATGAACTTGGTATCAGACTAACTAGTATGCTATGAGAAAGTACTGCTGCTAATCTCTCTCATTAAAACACATGCAAAAGTTCTAAGCAAAATAGTGACTAGTTGATCCAACAATATAGAAAATGAAAAGTTAGTATATCTCAACCAAATAGGCTTTATTCTAGAAATGCAAGGGTGCCTTCATATGTAAAAATCAACACCTATAATTAATAATACAAAAAGACATAGGATCATCATAATAAATGGAGGAAAAAGAACTTAATAAGATTCGGTGCCCTTTCTTGATTTAAAAATAATAATGACTTAAAACATTAAATTGCCTAATCTAAGGAAAGTAACTGTAGCTGTGGCATGGCCACTCAAATTAATTTTTTTTTTTTTGATACTGGAGATTGAACTCAGGGGCCCTCAACCACTGAGCTACATCCCAGCCCTATTTAGTATTTTATTTAGAGACAGGGTCTCACTCAGTTGCTTAGCACCTTGCCGTTACTGAGGCTGGCTTTGAACTTGTGATTCTCCTGTCTCAGCCTCCCAGGGTTTGGAAATGGAATGGGATATCTGGTTATTTCTGATTTTAGTCACTGTTTAATGAAGAGGTGCATCACACAAAATAATGTAAGGAAAGAAAGGAAGGTATAAAGATTTAAAAATGAAAACTAAAAGTCATTACTTATAGAATGGCATTGTATGCAAAAAAGTGAAAAGACTATCAATACATATAATATATATCAATAAGATAACATATTAAAGTTTACTTATGAATTTAGCAAGTCTGATAAAGTAAAGGTGAATATATAAAATCAAAATTGTATATCTTTCTACATTATTCATAAACAATTACTGAGATTTTTATATTCCCTTAAGAATACATTCTCAAAACATGAAAAATTCCTAGAAATAGATTTAGCACATCTGGGCAAGAGTTCTAAACCAAAAAATAGAAAAAATTTTAGAGAAATTAATAATGACCCCCAAAAGAGCTATAACATCTTATTAAATGGAAAATGAATTATTATAAAATCTCAATGATTTCTATGTACTCTATACATATGAAATAATACTAGTGAAAATCTAATTGGTATTGCTGAATAGGCTTTAAAATATATACAAATGTAGCGGGGCACGGTGGCTCAAGCCTGTAATCCCAGCACTTAGGGAGGCTGAAACACGAATATCGCGAGTTCAAAGCCAGCCTCAGCAACAGTGAGGCGCTAAGCAACTCAGTGAGACCCTGTCTCTACATAAAACACAAAATAGGGCTGGGGATGTGGCTCAGTGGTCGAGTGCCCCTGAGTTCAATCCACAGTACCAAAAATAAATATATATATATATATATATATATATATACACACACACACACACAAATGTCCAAAGGTCATGACTGTCTAAACATTTTGAAGAACAAAATTAGGACTTCCTATGAATCAAGATTTAATATGTAGCTACAATAATGAAGATATTTTGGTATTGGCTTGAGAACAAACAGACCATTATAACAGAAAAAGGATTCTGGAACCTGGCCAATTTCCCAGACCATCCAATTCATGACAGGTGGCTCTGTAATGCAGCGGAAGATAATGTGTGGGAAAAGCATTGGTCCTGACTGTCCTCTTCAGGGCTGTGAATCATTTCCACTTGGTAGTATGCTGTCAGCGAAAAAGTCAAAACAAGCAAAATTCAAGAAAATATAAGAAAGCATTTTCATGATTGAGGCCAAAATGTCTTAAACAGGACACAAAACCATTGACCCTCAAGAATGTGAAAAGTTATAAAGTTCTCTTTACCTGGGGATACCCCTAGGAGAGAAAAGAGGAAAACTGGAAGTATGGAAGAGGAAGAATATTCTGGTATATAAGAACTCCTGCGTGTCCAGAAGAAAGAGAAAGAAAGCTCACATCTTTAAAATGGCAAATAACAGAACAGACTCTTCACCAAGAAGAATCAACTGAACCATGACATCTATCAGCATTGGTGACCAGAGGGGTACAGACTGAGCCCACAGTGGGCATCATGCACCGCTGCTGGAGGGCTAGAATCTGCAAATACTAATGAAACAAATCATCAATCACACTGAAAGCTACTTGGGCACATTTACTGACGCAGAGTCTACTTTACTCCAATGGTGTTCCTGTCCTAGGTAAACCCCAGAAATCCCCCTCATGGTACTCACAGAAGCACCTGCATGAGTGGACCCAAGGAAACAGGTCGACTGTGCTGTTCACAATAACAGGAGTGGAATGACACAAAGTTCCTTCAGTTGAGGACAGGGGAACTCAATCAGGACGCATTCACAGAGTGGTTACTGTATAGGGATAGAACTTAACTATGTCTACAAGCACCAGTGTAGCTGCATGTCAGAAACACAGGGATGATAGGTGATGAAATTCCTTTCAAATACATTTAAAAAAAACAAAAACAAAAAACAAGACTAAGCTAAGGTCACAGGCACCAGGACTTTGTAGTGACTGCTGTGAAGTGGGGCAGGGGTCTCTTCTACTCCCTGTCTTTATGAAGCTGCTGCTCACACAGATATATTCACAAAATAAAACTCCACTGAGCCCAGCACTGATGGGTTATATACCATTCTGCATGTCGTAACTCCAAACAGCACTGGCTTACAACAAGGATCTTTCAGTATCAATTGCCAAAAAGTAGGAGAAAGGTAATAAAAATGAAATAATAATTTGAAAAGGGACATATCATTGATGCAGTACTTTTAAATTACTGTTAAATTCCAGAGAAGAAAAATGAAGCTGGACAGTTGGTTGTGAATTTGGAAATCAGTGGATAAAGGAGACGGGAGACTTTAAAACAAAAATAGCTCTGAAGTCGCATTTTTCTATTGAGGAACAATTTCATACTGGCCTAATTATTGAAGGAATTTGAACGTCTGTGCATTTCGTGATCAAGAAGACACGGCTTATGTGGCTGTGATCCCCTGTGAACAAGGAGGTCATGGAAGGCCACTCCTGCAAGTCGTCACAGCTGGAGGGCTCCTTTCGGGGATGCCCGTGCACCAAAGGGGCTCTTCCACCAGGAGGGCTTGGAACCACAGGGAACTGCGTGCGGCACTGCCCAGCGGCACAGTGTCCACCAGCCGGGTGGTGGCAGCTTGCAAAAAGAGGTTGATTTTGGCCTGACACCAGCGGGCCACCTCCACAGGTCACCTGAGGGAAGCAAGCTGGCAAGCAGGGGCTGAGTGGGCCACCTCCACAGCCCACACCCGCGCTTGCTCAGGGCCTGCTGCCATGTTTCAGGCTTGGCTCTGCAGATGTTCTGAGCTCCTGTGTTTATTATGTGGATTTTTCTTTATGATTCTCCAGTCACATTAGCGAGTTTATGCAGAGATTTCTGCTGACAAGCTCCTTTGCTATCTATAAAGGGATTGGATGGCGTATTCAGTTCTCCCTGGTTCTGACTGCCGCAGTGATGGCTGGGGAGCGGATGCTCATGCTTTCATTCCACACATCTCCGGCAATTGCACGCCTTGTTACCGGCAATTCATTTTCTGCTTGAAGGTGGGAACTTCCTATTGCTGCAGGCATTAGGGAAACTTCCCAATCTGAATGTTCAAATGCATGCTATACGATTGGGTAGAAGAGCAAGTCACCATTGGTTTAAAAAATTCTCATTATAGAACAAATCAGACTATAGAAAAAAGATGAAAATCCTGATCAAACCATCGATTCAGCTAACATATTTTATCTGGGCGCTGAGGAAAGTTACTGCTTATCCAGTCTCAATTGTTTGCCATGAATAAATAAATATTAACTTCTCTTGTGCTGAAAGTGTGGACTTGGTCTAAGCAAGCTGCTTGTTTATTCAGTGTTTACTGTGCAGCTAGCTCACTGTCCACTGGATACAGAAACACACCGCTGAGTATGTCTAGGAGGAAGACACACGATAAAGTCTAAATAAGGAAAATAAAGTGCTGTAGGGGGTACGTTTGGGGAGAAATGTGCAGCCCGATGAGAGAGTAGAAAGCAGGTGCTGTGCATGAACAGGCTGAGGACTCCTGCAGCGAGGATGCTAGCCTGCACACCTGCAGGGAGGGAGGGGGGTAGCACTGGGCACATCATGGCCATGCTCTTCGGGCAGAAGCCTGCATGGAAGGGCCAGAAGGGCTCACAGGACACCAAGATGACCAGTATGGCCAGAGCATGGGACCAATGGGGGAGCTGGCCAGGAGCAGGAGGTCAACATCCCGGCCTGTGGGCTTCCTTGGGACTTGGGCTTTCCTCTGTGTGAATTAGGAGTCTCTCAGCAGAGTAAGGACAGGATGCAGCGTGCATTCTAACAGGATCACCGTGGCTCCTGCACTGCAAACAGACGGAAGGAGAGCAAGAGAAGCCCATGCATTTATTTAAAGTTTAGTACAAAAGGCAGCAGTGGAAATAATGTGTGTACCTCGGCTGCTGCAGTGAAGATTGCACTTTGTGTGTATCTGAGAGAAGGCCTGATGAGATCTGCAGGAAAATCAGAGGTGGAGCAAGGAAGAGAAACAGGCATGGACGTGCTTGCCTAGTGCACTGCCTGAGTGACTAGAAGAACAGCCATGCCATCAGCCAGCGAGGCCAGGCCAGGGGAGGAGCAGGTGGGGACAGGCAGAAGGGCCAACGCTGTTTACTAGAATGTTGAGACATGCACTAAACTGACATTTTCTATTTGTGAGGAAGGAGCACTAGCTTGTAGTTTCAATTAATCAAGGGCTGATACTTTTGTAAATGAAAATAAAAGTGAATTGCTAGAGAAGAGAGGCTGAAAAATTATATGAAGACAGACACAGGGCGAACTCCAGTTCTTATTTTATACAACAGACTTCAATGATCAAATCGCAGTCTAGGTTCTTTAAAATGCTTATTTCTTTGAAGACTTGTAATAAGACATTCCTATGACTAGCAGTCCACAAAGGATGCTTAAAAAGGACTTCTTATGAAATCCATAATGTTTAAACTGCACGTCAAGCAATCAGATGCGAATTCAGACACCACAATTCAGAGCAGTCCTTTTACAGAATTGATCCTAGGTGGTTGAGCTGTTTGGTATTGTAGGTAGGGGGACAGGAAAGCCAGGCCTCACACAGTGTCAAGTTTATATTTTACATGAACTTGAGAAACCCAGGAAATGTTAATTCTGATGACCCAGAGAGAGAGAGAGAGAGAGAAACTGAGTAGAGCAAGAATTATCTTGAAGACGTGTTAGAGCCAGGACGGGGATAAGCAGGCAGGAAGAGTCTGTCGCTGGGCCAGAAAGCACTGGCCCGGCCTCGTGACAGCGTGGCCAGCATGGTCCTGCTGTCACTGTGCCCAGCGCCCAACCCAGGAGCCAGCTGTCAATAAGCACCGACAGGGAGCACAGCCACCAATGGAGATGCGTGTCCCAGTGACGGTCCACTGTGGCTTAGGCTAGAAGCTCAGTGAAGGTTCCCGGACAACACCCGAGTGGAGGCTCCCCGTCTTTCATGGGGGAAGAAAGATAATGTTGGGGAAAGAGAAGAGTCTCAGGAAAGTCCCAGTGTAGGCAGGGAAGCAAGTCAGACCCCCGAGGGACAAGCAGGGAAGAGCCCTCAGTATCCAGGTGCAGGCCGTGCGGTCTCGTAGCTGAGGTCCCAGCCTCTGAGACAGAGACAGTGCCTCCCAGGAGACACGTAAGCCACAGGCGACCATTCAGACAGAGGCTTTGAAAGGACCCGTGTGCTTTGTGAAAGTGACTTCAGTTAATTGGGAGATCAGATTGAGGAGCTCGTGAACGAAGGCAAGACCAGGCCTTGGAGAAGGCCTGGTGGCCTGAGGGTGGGGACGGTGGGGGAGAGCTATGCATAAGCGGATGGCTAAGAGACACATCACTGGAAGCTGAGGGCATGGGAACGCCAACAGCTCAAGCAGTCTTTCCATGTTATAGGAAGACAGCGCTATAATTAAGTAAAAAGCTTATAAAGGAAAAATAAACATAATACCAGGGATGCAAACCACGTACGCTTTACCAAGGTACCAGGGTGGTAACAGACCAAAGTAATCAGCTTTCACCACTTAATGCCAATGACTCACTTTCATTAATTCTGATAGAAGTATTTAATTTTAAGTGTATTTACGGTGGCAGGCAATTTATCCAAGCGTCAAGATGCCGTACTGCATTTTCATAGACTAATCAGTATCTAACAATTTATGACTTGTAAAGAAATCTCAGACTTCACATTTACATGGAAATTACTTAATCAATTTCTCAGTAGATTAGGAAAAATGGGTATTATCAAGAAAGGATAACAGGTATGTGCATAATCAGATTTCTCTGCAGACGTTCTGATTGAGTTGTTCTCTGTGCAGAAAATAACAATCAAAAGGAGTGCAGGCAAAGAAGGGAGGGGGACAGCAATGGGCTTTGAGATGACAAGGTGCCTACACTGTCCTCAGCACTGGAAGAAGGGACATTCAAACAAGGTAGGGCCACTGCAAATCAACTCTCCGTACTGTTTGTCACCTGGTAATATTTTTGTAACCTGTTATCAATCTGTGTATGGATTATCTACTTTACGCACAGAGGTGCTTCCTGATGACTTACAACAATAACAGTTTCTCTTTCCATGCAAATGGAGCAGCTCTCATGCATAGTCAATGAGTTCTCCTCAGCTTCCTCATCCAGGTCTGGCAGGGTAAAGCAAAGGAGCGGAGAGGGAGGATTCTTACAAGTGATTTGCAGATCCTGCTGGTTCCAGCAAGATCTTCACAGCCATCTCGACAGCAGGGAACTTCCACGGTGTCAAGTACTCCCATCTACACTTAGCTCTGAAACTTGGAACCTGGCTGCACTTGCCTTATAGAGATGAACCAAAATGAACCTGAACTCCAAGACATTGGACCTAAGCCATCACCAACAGCAGAAGCTACCCGGGGCCTGTGGCTTGCAGTGCGTGCAGCGTTGAAGGGTGAAGGATGTACTGGCCAGCCGAGGGGAGCGGAAGGTGATCTCAAGGGCACTCACGTATATCTGGTTGTTCCCAAAGCGCTTCTGAATCTCGTATAGCAGGCTGCCGTCATTGAGCTCGCTCAGCGTGGCCAGGTCATCGTTGGGAGCCGGGGGCATTAGCTTGACCTGAGGAAAAGACAAGTGTGGTCAATTCTAATAGCTTTCCAATCAGCTGTTGCCACAGCTGGATGCTCCATGTCAGAAGTGTGGGGACCACATGCGTGTGAAACTTTTAGGAAAAGACGACACGGTTCAATCAAAATGAAAACGATTCAAAGCCATAGAGAAGTGCAATTAGACGAGAACCCGTGCTTCACACCTACAAGTGTGCATGTGCACACACCTGCATGACACCTGTCAATCACTGTGTCCCTCAAGATCATTTCAACATGCCTGCTGTCCCCTCCCCCACCTACAATTCAAGCAGCTGAAATTCTCTGTAGGTCAGAGAGCTGACCTGGGACCTGCAGCCTCCCAGCTCCTCGCCTGTCCTGTACCACTGTCCATGGACCTTAGTTTCTGCATTGTTAGGAGGGGCCAGAGGTCAAAAGCAGGTTCCGGATCTTTGTGACTTTTATTGTGCTTATAATACCCTTAAGCTGTGAGGTTCAGCTAACCTCCAGAATGAAAACAAAACCTTCTTTTTCCTTTCAACATTGGGAGAGAGTTTAAAAACTGAGCAATATTTTAAATTTAAAAAAAGGTGAATTTGGATTCTTTAATTAGATGGATATCTAGCTTACTAATGTATAATGGTTAATTTTATGGACCTAGAATATGCTCTGAAAAGAAGACACTGGATATAATATTATAGCATTGCTTTTCTTATGTCACACAAGGAGAGTGAAAGAACAAAGAATATTCCTATGGATGTCCCTGTGAGAACACAGATGCCCACAGTAAAATTTTAATAACAGCACATTTGCTTTATGTGTATTCAGGTTTGCATTCCATATTTGTGTTTGCATTTTATATTTGTATTTGTATTAGATATTGTATTATTAATTTTGTGTACCATTGCTAAATGATTTAAACATTGCTGTTTTATCAACTTAAGTAAATGTTTATAAAACAAAAAATATTACACATTTTAAAAGCTAAACATTGGATGGGTTTTTCAGATTTAATGGATATTTCACATGATGGAATCTTGCCCATGAGTTCCTAAAGTCAGTCCATCGTTTCCCAGGCCATCCCTGAGCCATTACGACAGAAACACAGCCCTGTCCTGGGCACCGCAGGCTCAGGGAAGTGGTACGTCGTGGCCAAGTGTGGAGAACTCCAGGTCTGTCTCTAGTTGAAGAGGAACTTATCCAGGGATGTTTGTTAGAGCACAGTAAGGAAGACTGCTTGGGATGTGGAGATGGGGACAGGGACCCTTGAGTGGGCTCTTGGATGGGGGAGCCTCTGAACAAGCCTGAACAAGGAGTGGTTCACAGCTGGGAGAGGCTGGGTGCAGGTCACTGGAGGGGAGGGGTGCTGTCAGCTGCCCTAACAGAACTCCTGCTCTGGGTCCAGGGCCACTGGGCCTCATCTTGGGGGGTGGAGGGAGAGGAGCCCAGGAAGTGACTGAATAGGGTGTTTTCACTATAACTGGATTTACAAGGAGGTGCGCAGGTGGGCCTATGGGAAGCTCCAAGGCCCAAGTCAAGCCTGTCCAAGCAAAGAATCCCTGCCATCCATCATTCTGCACTCAACAAGACCCCAGCAACTGTCCACTTTAGAAGTCAGGTTCGCGTTCTCATAGTGCTTTTGAGGGAAGTTTCTTTGCTAAACAGTAACTTTTAAAAGTTTGGCTTTCACCGTTACAGCCGTAACCAACGGCAACGCAGCACCACTCTGAACCAGTGATGAAGTCCTGGAGGCCCAGAGAGGCTGACGATTTTCCTAGGGCCACAGAGCTGCTAAGTGAGAGGCAGAAGCTGGGGAGAAGCCACTGGGTAAGGGCACAGATGCTGCAGCAGATGATGAATAAACACGGAACACACCCCCAGAGACTCGCCAAGCTTTCCTGCTCATCTACTCTTTGCCAGATGTTGGGATTTGGCATGCAAAAGAGAAAAAAACGGGAGGAAGAAGAGGAGAGGTGGACCAGACCTATCAAGGGGAAGGAGACTGCTCTGCACAGCTGTGGGCTACCAAACTGAGTTTTCACCTAGGATTAATTTGACAAGATCAGAAGTATTTTTTTTTATAAATGGATAATTTCACTGTAGTCTAGGATCACAGACTGGAATGTTTTCCCTCGTATACCAAAGGAGTCTGGAAAATAAAACAAATTGATTCACACATATTATATGGAAGGGAAAAGTCTAGACAGAGAGACACATTCAAGGGATCTTTTGAAATCAATTTAAGGGTAGATATAAATATATTTTCTTTCTGATGTCTTTGCAAGCATTCTCTCAAAGAACAAAATCTTATGCATAGTCATTAATGTCCCCAAAACTACAAATGTGGATGTATGTGTGTGTATAAACACAAAATTAATAGACATACATGGCATGATCAATAATATGATTTAATGTCTTTGTTGGTGTTGTTGTTGTTTTTGAATACTGGGGACTGAGTCTGAGGTGCTTAACCACTGAGCAACACGCCCAGCCCTTTTTAAATTTACTTTTTAGTTTTTGAGACACGGTCTTGCTAAGTGGCTGAGGCTGGCCCTAAACCTGGCAATCTTCCTGCTAGCCTCCAGGGTCACTGGGATTACAGGTGTGAACCACCGCACCTCACATGATTTGATATCGTTCAACAACACAAAAATAGAGCAAAATCTGCAGCAAGTGAGCATGGACATGTAACTCCAAAAGCAATCATAAAAGGATAAAAATTAGCAAGATTATTTTCTGTAAGCATAATTACTTACACTAATAAAATTCCTCTTTCGACCACCATCCTAACCATCTGAATGCCAGTTTCTGCTTGCACACTTAGAAAAAACATGGATAGTGTGACAGAAGCTGGTGTTTGTTCTGGGGCATCTCCTTGGCATCCCCACACTGCCATCTCCAGTCCAGAGGCTGTAAGGAGACCGAAAGCACTTGGCTGAAGCAAAGACGTGAACACTCCCTGGCCTGTGACAAACTGGGCGCTGAGATCAGGGATGAACTCCTGCATTCGTCAAGATCCCGAAATACTTGGGAAGGAGACTCTGATAACCAACATGGTGCAAGCATCCGAGGCACGGATTCTCTTTCATTTTTTAATATTTTATTTATTTTTTTGTTATTTTTTAATATTTATGTTTTAGTTGTAGGTGGACAAAATATCTTTATTTTATTTTTATGTGGTGCTGAGGATCGAACCCAGTGCCTCACACGTGCTAGGCGAGCACGCTACCACTGCTCCATAACCCCAGCCCTGAGGCACGGATTCTTTATGCAGATGTCAAAGGCATGGTGACCGCCTGTGGCAAATGAAGGAAAATTTGAAGTAGAAGAAAAGTTGTAGGCTAAATTATGCATACCACCCATGTCCACAGAGGATCATGAAGACAGTCGAAGTCCTGCCAGAGAAACAGGTCAAGGAAAGGCAGCACGTCCCGTCTAGGACTGACCATTGTGGTGGTTCCTACAAACATTCCTTCAAGGAGAGATTGAATCACAAGGCACACATAATTCAGAACAGAAGATCCAGAAGAACCTGGGAGATGTGCTGAGAAACAGCATGAATTGGAGAGTTGGAGATGTTCTGGGTCTGCAGAACCCTGGTCCCCACCCTTTCAATACTGATTTCAGTACTGTTGGGCTCAATGTTTTGTTTTGTTCTTTGTGATTTTTCTCTCTGGGAGACAAGAAGTCCATGTCCAGGGACCAGACATCCAATGGGCAAGAGAGAGGGTCTGCCATATGAGATAAAGGTGACCAGGTTCAGAGGAACTAAATAATCCAGAATGGAAACATGAAAAGGAAAAAGAATATCAGAAGAGACAGGTGGCTGGAGTTCTCCTCGGACAGTGTGGCAACACAAGCAACACTTTATTAAGCATCCCAAAGCTCCCCTGCCACCATGACAGATGGCCAGAACAAGCCCTCCGACTGCCCCGCTGTGGCTCTTAAGTAGTGGGCTTGGCAGGCCTTCTCACTAACTGCTCGCTCCATTGCTGGGCGCTCCATGCTGGAGAGCTTGCACTTTGGTGTGCCTGTGGACGACAGGAAGGAAACTCGGGCCAGACTTCAAAATCCACCTGCCCCAGGTGCAGCATGGAGTGTAGACCTTCTCTGCCATTTGCAGAGGTGTCCCAAGTCAACGGGGGTGTAGCAGCTGAGCGAGGAGCTTGCTGCAGTGAACCCCAAAGAGCCCCAGATATGGGCTCAAAGATGTCTGTGGTTCTAGGTAATTTGCTTCACTCTTAAGTTTTATCCATTAAAACTCAGTTTGAAATTGCAGCAAAATTATCAAAAGTAGGTAATAAATTGCTTATAGTGAGAGTTTGGGGATTAAAATAGTGGGTAAAAGCATTTTTAAGTTAAAGTGTTAGTCAAGGTCAAGTGTTGTTTTATATTAGTGTTCTCTACAATGCTCTAAATTTACTTGGAGGGGATGGAGCCTGGGGGAGGTACCAAGTGGCATGATGTGAGTCAAGCAGATCATGGAGGCAGAGAAGATGGCTGCTGCGCAGAATCTCCTATGCAGTCAATCTATGCTGATGGGGGAGACCAAACTGTCTTGCATGTTTTTGAACAGCAAAAGAAAAATTGTTTTCTCAGAGATAATATGAAAGCTAATGTTAATCTCATTTGTTCTCAGAAATTTTAAAAAAAGGTTAAATCAAGCCTTGAATATTCATTAACATAGTTACCATTTGATAAGACCTACATTTTATAAAAATCTGGAAGGAGAGATGCTAAGTAGTTCTATTTTAATTTTAAAAACTTTTCTACATATGGACTGCTCTAAAAAACATTAAACAGGCTTGGTTGCTTTGAAAAGCCTTGCTAACACCCTTCCACCACATATGAATGCGCCTTCCCGAAAATGCAAGACCGCCCTCCCCTGCAGAGAGCCACCCAGTCCCTGGTGGCCAAGTAGGTCTGTGGATGTGACATGTGTAGTGGGACATGGGTTCTGAGAGAGATGCTACAGGGCAGGAGACCGTGCAACTACCGTTGCTGCCCAGGTAACAACCGAGCAGAACATGCCAGAACACAAGGACAAGAGCTGACGCTAATGGAGGAAAAGCCACCGTGGGGATTCCCCCCCATGCTTTGGGTCCGGCCATGGAGGTCTGCTCATTTTTAAGGAGCATTTTCTGTCTCTTAGAAACAGCATGTTAAATTACCACTTAAATGCAATTGAATTGCTAGTCATAAACTGTTTTGAATCCACAGAGGGAAAATTGCAAGACCTTGACAAAAGAGTTGACTTATTCTGCACTCCTTTAATTAAATAAATAATTGCATTGTAGTACTGCTGACTGCAGACATGTAATTAATAGCTTAAAGACAAATTAACAGAAACATAATAAATTCTCACATTAACATTGACTACAAATCATGCATTGGTTGTAATTGTGTTAGAAAATTTCTTGAATGTTAGAAAACCTCAACAGTAGAAAATCATATTAACCACACATTTCTATAAACCAATGAGGAAAACATTTCAAAACAATGCCATTAAAAAAAATTAAGTTAAATTATCTAAAACAATGTTATCTAAAGCTACCTGAATTACATTTAATCCTGAGATGATGATGTTTAGGAAACTTGGCTAAAGTAAAATATTCAGAATTAGATACACTGAAACAAAATGGTTTTTAAAATGCAAATCACTATGCCATTTACAAAATATTAAACATGTAAAAGTAATTTATTTCTTTGGCAATGAAAAAAGAAAATACATTAATTTCTGTAATTCCTCCCAATCCCCAAGTCCCCAAGTGCCTTCCCATAGCTTGGGAACTGTGTGTGAAACACACACACACACACACCACCACCACCACCACGTTTACTTCTAAGGATAAATGGTTCTTAATGACTCTCTGCTCTTCCTCTTCTCGTGTATATTTGGATAACTGGAGGAAACAGAAAAATACAGACTATGTAATCATCAAAACAATGAGAAAGCATTCAATTGGAAACCTGCAAGAAGTGACTCCAGCTGAGTTCCCATTGCTCATAGATGGTGAAGACTATCAAAATCAAACTGCCAACAAACACAACAGCCATTGTGCTTGCTCCCATTAATTTTTCTCTGAATGGGGAATGGCAGGTACTTGCTTTTGAATCATCTGGCCTTAAAGCACACCTCCCCAGGAAGGCTGTGCAGACCCGCTGTGAATACCTGCTCAGGCTTGCTGGGGCTGTTCACCATGTGGCTTTCAGGGGTTCCATCCTGAGGCTGCTGCGTACACACACTCTTCGTTGCATCTTTGAACATGATGTCTTTTTCCAACAAACTGTCTTGCTTGGCAATTGGCAGCACCAGGGGACTACTGCAGGAAGCAATCAATACTATAATTAGTTTTCCTCTAACATTGTCTTATCAATCACAAACTACAGGAGAGCTGTACTATCAAATGTTTCACTCAGGGAAGAAACAGTTTCTATAAACTGCAGGGGAAAATAACAATGAGAAACCTGTCAAGTTTTATATTACTTTCAAATTTCATTCAATTTAATCTCTAAAAGAAAAAAATATTCATTTTAACTCTAGAAGAAAATGTTTACAGATATATGTTTAATTGTAGTAGACAAATCAATAAGCAATTTAAAAGCTAAATTTGAAAGGCATAACTGAATGAAGCAATACCTTAAATGTGAAAATTGATTGCAAACAAGAGAATGAAGGCCTAATCATGTGATTAACTGAAATATAATTCACTTTATGATTTAAAAAATAGAATCATGGGCAATATTTTGAGCTGGTACTAAAATTATACAGAGAAGAAACACAAGCATATTTAATCAAGTCAACCTACATAAGCATAATCATTTCATGTAGTCTCCAGGAGTGGTTAGACTCTAATTGAAGCCCAATGCCACTGTCTCTTTTCAACTACCAGGTTACCGAGGTCTAAGTCACATACCGTAA
Source organism: Geosciurus inauris (assembly GCA_004024805.1). Lineage (NCBI taxonomy): Eukaryota > Metazoa > Chordata > Mammalia > Rodentia > Sciuridae > Geosciurus > Geosciurus inauris. Next base: position 282,936 of record PVHX01000158.1, read on the forward strand.
ACAGGTCCCTGCAGGTCTACGGCTGAATGGCAACGAAAGCAAACAGTTGTGCCATTAAAATAACCAGCAATACACAGAAGTTGTTCCGTCCCCTCTTTGTGCCCTTGGGACTCAACTACCATTAGATGTGTTAGTGGCTTTTCACTTTGGTTTTACTTTGAATTCTTTTAATTTTAAAATATTGTAGCTGTTAAATGAAGAATGTATGTGGGGCATGCGATGTGGTGACCTGATAAACGCCGAGCAGTGATGGCCACAGTCCTGCTAATTCAACGTCCATCACCACCCACATTACGCACTAGGCATTGCAGTGGCCAAGCAGTGGCTGCTGGGGTTTAAAAGTATGCACGACCCCCACATTTATATGTTGAAACATACTCCCTAAAGTGACAGCGCTCAGAGGTGGGGCCTCTAGGAGGTGACTGGCTCATGAGGGTGGAGCCCCCAGGACTGGGAGTAAGGCCCTTATAAGTGACTCCAGAGAGCTGCCATGTCCTTCCACCATGAGAGGACACCACCGAGAGTCCCTGTGGATGTGAACAGGTCCTCACCACACATGAATTTGCTGGCACTTTGGTAGCAGATTTCTCAGACTCTGGAGCCATAACAGCACCAAGAGCACTTGAGCCTGCTCACTCCGCCTTGGTGCTCTGTGTTGAATGTAAGCAGTGACCACTACATTGGTGGCCTCTGCTCTGGGTTCAGAGCTCCTGCTGACGCCTCACCAAATCCAAGTGGAGCTCCTGCTGCTTGTCCACAAGGGGAACACTAGGTCACAGGTTTCCAGAAGGAAGCTTTCTTTGTTCTAACTTGCATTTAAGGAGCCCCTTGGGGAATGAGACTCTGGAGTCTCACCGTGGAGAGGACACTCTGCTGGGGACTGCCAGGTCGGGATCTGAGAAGCTGCCCAGGGAGTGCAGGCTGCGCGACCTCAGAAGTTGGTATTTCCCTGATCTGGTGATGTATTTTCTCCTCCTCTCCTGCCTATCACTTTTTACTTTGCTCTCGCTTCCATATTATTACTGAAATAAACACTATCTCATATAGAGACTGTCCTTATAGTCTACCCATCCGACCTGCCAAATTCAGCAGCTGCACGCGTGCATAGTGCCCTAACGTTATAGTGCTCTCCATCTCTTCTCTGTGGATTTACCTCTCCAGATCCACACTCATTGATCACAGAGAAACTGAGAACTGCCCTCAATTAGAAGTGTTGCATGTTCCTTTCTTTGTAGGTCCCTGCAAGCCCCTGGGCTAAGATGAACAGCAGTGATCCTGGTAAACTTCTGAGGCTCCGAGCTGGCCACCCAAAGCCAAGGCATTCCCAAATGAGACTTCACTCCAAACCTCTCCTGTGCTTGAAGGAGGGCCACGTCTCCCAGCAAGACCCATCTTCCCTTTCTAGGGTAAGGCCTGGCACAGCTGACGTGGACCTGCACGTCAGTTCCTCATCTGCAAAGCTGGTGAGAGCAAGGAGTGCTCTGGGTCACTGACAACCCATGCCTTAAACAGCCACAGTGCAATCTGCTCCCCAGACACAGGCTGGCACGTGGGTGGGTGTTCCAACGCTGCTTCTCACACATCCCCAGGATAAAATGGTAATGAAATCCAAACTGGCCACCTCCAGCCACAGCTTTCCCAACAACTACACCAGTGGCATGGAGCTTCCAGATGGTTCCATGGACACCACAGCTGGGAGCCTCATTGGACCCGACCTGAGGTGATGTGTTTTCCTGGGAATGGTGACTGAAGCCACGTGGGCTGGGAAAACACTCAGGTCACTTGTGGTCAGCAGCACACTTTGAGAACAACTGTCCAGCAGGAGAACAGGGGCAGAACCAGGGAGCCAGGGACCCAGTGCCAGCAGCACCACTGTGCTCAAGCATCACAGGACGAACGTGCTCTCAGTACTGCTGATACAAGCATCAAACGTGGCCAAAGGAGTGTCCTCACGCACGGTGTTCAGGCAAGCACCACAGCCTCTCCCTGCTGCAGGCAGCTTGTCCTAATCTGAGCAGCAAGGCTTGCTGGCACCAGGAGGCCGGGGGGCGGCCGGGCTGTCTTCCCAAGCCCAAGTTCCTCAGGCTGGAGAGTGAGAGTCCAGAGGCCCCAACTCTAGACACAGCTGTCCCTTGCTAGCTGTGTTCAAAGATGTCCCACGTCCAAGATTCTGATTCTCCCTATACCAAGTGTGAGCAATTGTTCATCCATCCCAAATCATGAGTTTAAATGAGGATTGAGGAGAATAAAGAGCAGCATCCCGTTGGCTCTGCTCAGCATGTATTTCAGACGAGCAGCAGAGGCCTCAGGAGGAACCCGGCACAGCCAGCGCCGGCTGCCTTTGAGTGGATGTAAGCTGAGCCTGCCCCACGAGTATGGCTCCATGGACGCCTTCCACAGATGTGGTCCACGACAATGTGGTGTGTGCTCTCCCTTAGGTCAAGAAGGGCACGCACACATGACAACTCACACTGTCCACTCCTGGGCCCCACAGGGGGCTTCACCACCAGCCACTCAGCCAAAGTCTTCCCACACCCCATCCAGCAGCCCCTCCTGATCTGTGGCCTGGGTCCTGCTCGCTGGCCTCTTCCCAGCCCTGGTCTTCCCTCACAGAGCAGCGTCTTCTCCCTGTCCACAGTGCTGGGTACTCGGGAGCCCCGGTGCAGCTCGTGGCCCATCCCAGCCAGGCACAGCTGCTCTTCCTCGACAGTGGACTTTCTTCTCGGGACCTGCCATTTGCCCACATGGTTGGAATCAGGTTACAACCCTCCATCCAGTGGAAGGCCTGGTCTGTGTTCACAGGCGAAAGATGGATGAAGAATGTCCCTGCTCATTCCTCAGCACTCATGTGCCCCTTGCTCTGGGTCACATACTGGTCTAAGTCCTTTATACATATTAACTAACTGGTCACCACCAAGACCTGGTGAGATAGTGATCACTATTTTTATAGTGAGCACACTTGGATGAGCTGGTGTACAATTCAGATGCTGACCACCCAGCATGAGTGCAGACCCTACAGGTTAAGGGCCCAGTCCTCCACAGGACAGTCCCACTTCAGACTCCAGCCACAAGGGGTGGGCGCCGGGTTCAGGCCCACACTCCTGACCAACTAGCTACAATTTCTGGGAGTCCCACAAGCCCCTCAGGTTTGAAGATTTGCTGGACTGACTCCTAAACTCAAAAGGAGCTATGTTTGTTATTTCCATTTTATCATAAAGCTACCGCCCAAGACCAACCAAGCAAATAAACACACAGGGAGAGGCCAGGGCCCCTTGGGCAGAGCTCTGTGCCCTCTTCCTGGGCAACAGGGCATGTTGCCCGCTGGTCCTATTGTGCTTACCAGTCAGGAATGTCCTTGAGCTCTGGTGTCCAGAGCTTCTGTTGGGCTTCAGGGCACAGGAAGGATTGGCTCAGTTACTGGTCATAGCTTTCAACTTCATCCAGTCCCCTTTCCTTCCTGCAGGCAGGCTGGCTCACAGGCCTGCACTTTCGGTCACATGGGAGCATTCGTGGCATGGCCAGCCACCATCACGAGTTATCTCACTTCCTTAGTGTAAATGCAATGTGATTCAAAGCCTCAGGACTAGCAAAGACACTCATGTCACTTGGGAAATTCCTGGGATTTGACGCCTCTGTCCCAGGAACCCAGGACAAAGTCCAGCCAATTCCTTTGCTATACAAGGCTCACATTTGTACTTGAGTCAAACCGCACAGCAAGGTTGAGTAAATTGCTCAAGGTCATGGAGCAGGAAATGGCAGAGCCAGGACCTGAACAGGGACATAGAGACTCAACAGTCTGTCCATGGGGCCTATACCATGGGGAGCTCAGACTCTTGGGTGAGCAAGGTCAAGGGGTCTGACGGGGTACTCAGGAGATAGAGAATGATGGTCCCTGTGTTTCCATTGCAACATGCTCCAGCTGAAAGGTGACTGGGCAGCCATCATACTGCACAGGACCTGGATGCCTTTCACTGTTGTGGAAGGCAAATGTCTTTCTGACCAATACTGTCTTCTCGAGGCATCATACTGCTCATCCTCCGTTAGCAGGAAGCAACAGGCTCCTTGGCTAGCCACACTCCACACTGAAAGCTGATACACAGCAAAGCAGCTCAGGTCACTATTTCTCCTCTTTTAAGTCAAATTAGGAGCTCAGAATGGCAAATTAACAGGGTCACTTCACTGAAACAGCTAAGATTGAGTCCATGTGTGTGACATGAATCAAGTTACTGAAGCTCCAAGCTGCAGACAAGTACATATGAAATAGACATGGTAATAGAAAGTACTGAAGGTGCCATTTCCAGTATTACATTACCCATGGAGAGCGGTTTGCACACGTGTAGCAGCTAGTAAGGTCGCAGGTGGGGGCAGAGTTGTTGTCGTGAACACCCGGGTTCTGAGCAATCTACTCAGCTTAGGCCTTGTGCAGAATTTGTGTGGATTCTCTCAGTTTCCATGAAACACACCAGTGGCCACACAAGTTGGCACCCATCAACACTCCTCAGCCATGAGAGATCCTGAAGAACAGTTCCCCCTTTGGACCCCAGAGGGCCCATCCTGCAGCAGCTGCTTCATTAGTAACAGTGAAGGTAAAGGGGCCCTGGGATGCATCCAGGGCCAGAGCAGAGGACAGAGAGGCTTCCAGTCAGAGGCAAAGATGGAACCCAGGGGGCGGTAGCCACCATTTTCAGGAAGAGTCGTTCAAGTTCAAAGAAGAGAAAGGACGCGTAATAGGATCTGCCTTTGTTGATACAGATATTGCTAATGGAAAGACCTTTGGAGTTAATTCTAACCTGCACATTTTTTAGACATGAACTTGAAAGTCAGGCAACACAGAGTGACCTTAAGAATGGTAACTGGCTAGAAGAGATCTTTGAAAACATGAAATATGAGATAACCCAATAAGAGGAATTTCCTATTCATTAAATATCTGAAGACAGGCTGTTGCTTCAGTGGGACATCGTGGAAATAATACTTTCATCATGACTAAATCATGATTCACTGCACAAAGCCTTACAGAATCATAAGAGTCACAGTGAGAAAGGCATTTGACTTGTGTGCTGAGACCATAGGGAAAACTATTCTACTCTTTCTTAAAATTTTAGTAAAACATTCTGGGAAATTGTAAAAGAAATGCATCAAGTTTATAATGCAAAAAAAAGGAAGGTGGGTTTCAGTGGATGGAGGAGGAGGATGGGCGACCATGGTTCAGAGGAAGAGGACACGGTATGGTCAGCAGAATGAGGTAAAAGAGCAGATGCAAAGCGACACAGTGACAGTGTGGCTGCGCGTGTAGACAGTGCTTCAAACTTGATGTGCGCATGACTCAGAACGCAGACCCTGGCTCAGGGCTGGGTGGGGCTGAGGGCCTGCATTTCTTCCAAACTCCTAAGAGAAGAAATGCTGCAGGATCATGGGCCATATTTAAAGAGAAAGAATTCAAACTTTCTCAAAACAGAATGGACCCATTAAGACACTGGCAAACGTCCATGTCTGAGGGCCTAGGAAATGAACGTCAAAAACTCTCTCTCGCAGGGGGTCATGTGGAATGGTTTGTAAAAATCTAATGTTATGCTTCTCCTATCAGTGAATATGCATAAATTCTTTCTTGGGCAAAATAATGAATTTAAGGAGCAATTAACCACCCAGGAAAACATTCACATTTCAATTTTTTCCACTTCTTCTTTGTTTTTATATTTCTCCTGCACTTTCTGAAAGCTGAGGAGTTTCTGCAAGCAGCTGGAAGACCAGGATACATCCTTAGAATTCAGGTTATCAGTGTAGTAAAGGATGCACTTGGTTTAAACCAGTGGAACTGAAGTTGTCACTGAACAAAAGTCTTTGTTCAAGTCAATGCAGGAAAGCAAGTCTTCAGAGAACAGGAGCGACCTCATGGCAAGCAGAGAGACACCCAGTGCCCTTCCCAGACCCAGGGTGAGCCTCAGACTGTGAATAATGGGGTTGGGGGAAATGCCGCCCTTTAAATGGCGTGTGAGAGATTTTTCAAATAAATATATTTATATTTCCTATAATTATGCTAATTTGCTGGTTTCTTTCATAAAGAAAAATTCCCAACATTTCAAAAATTTGTCCAAATCAAGCCCCATTATAAAATCAAATACGCTGAATCAGTAAGCATTATTTTTTTTTTGGTCAATAATACAGACATTTTTTTAGCTTCCAAGAAAGTTTTATCTTTCCTAAGTAACTTGTGCTGCATACAAACAGTCCTCAAACATTTGCGTTTCTCCTTCCCAGACAGAAACAAGGCCTGGAGAGAACAGGATGGAAATTCAAATTTTTGCACTAAAACAAGTCATGATTTTGACATGTACATTTCCTTCTATTTCATATTTATTTATAGTTCTCTACTGATAATGAAAACAAACAGGTAAAATGTCACAATCAAGAATTGTAAAAAGAATTTAAAAAATTTTTAGATGTAACCTGTTAACAAGACAGGTCTACTTGTAATTTTCTAAGAGTTAAGTGAAACAAAATTATCATTGAGTTATTTTTGGTTTAATTTTCAATTCTACCTCTGGAGAAAGATAATAGTAGACTACAAAGAAAAGCAGGGTAACATTTCAATATGTAAAGTATTTCAAAGTTTCCAAGTTTTGATGAGGAAGGCAATGAGAAAAAAAGGTACTTCAGCTACATACTTAATTGTGTGGAACCAATAAGTCATTGATTAATCTATTTATCAATGAATTAATCTGTTGTTCAGTCAATACTTTTTTTTTTTTTAAATATTTTTTTAGCTGTAGATGGACACAATGTCTTTATTTTATTGCTTTGTACGTGGTGCTGAGGATCGAACCCAGGGCCTCACGCATGCGAGGCAAGCGCTCTACCGCTGAGCCACAATCCCAGCCCCCAGTCAATACTTTTTTAAAAAGTGAAAAGCACCAGGAAGATTGGTTTTGGGGATTTTATTTTTTAAATAAAATAGAAATCAAACACAACACTATCAATAGGATAATTAATATTTACCTAAAATAACTTTGTTTCCACTTTAGTCTCTCTTTACTTGGGAGCCTGCAGTGTGTCACTCGGTAGAGCGGGAGGGACCATGTTGGGTATTAATTTTCATATTTACATTTGGAGAATAAAATCCTTCCACAGCCAATATTTGAATTACTCTTCTTTTTCAGTGATATCAGTAACACACAACGTAAGAAGCAAGCGCGGTGTGTAGTTTTTCATTTGCTGTGACTAGAACAACTCAGAGGAGGGATGGTTTATTTCAGGCCCGCAGTTTCCGAGGTTCAGCCGGTAGCTGGGCAGCTCCACAGCTCTGGGCTGCATGAAGCAGAGCACCACGGCAGAAGGGCATGGCGGAGGAGTGCCGCTCAGCTCCTGGCAGCCAGGAGGCCGAGAGAACAAGGACCCAGGGACAAAAGAGACCCCCCAGGGGCATGCCCCCAGTGAACTGCTTCTTCAGCCACGCCCCAGTCGCCCACGGTTACCATCCAATAATCCATTCAAATTGTTAACCCATCAAATGGATTAATCCACTGATTAGGTTGTAGGTCTTACAGTCTAATTATTTTACCTCTGAACACTCCTGCATTGCCCCATGAGCTTTTGGGGGGACACCTCATCCAAACCAGAGCTCGGGGTCCCATGTCTGATCACTGATTTATAGGCATTTGGAATGTGTCTTATCAATTGGCTATTTCAGGACCCAACTCTGATTTTTAAGGCTTTCTTTCCTTCTCTCATAAAAGTGTGATACCATCCCTGCTTCCTGCCCCCTGGAAACACAGGAGAGTGACACTATGGTGCAGTGATCAGAGTCTGAGGTCCACTTCTGGGAAACACTCACAGGTCACTTCCCAGCTCCGTGGCCCTGGGAAGATGCGAGAACCTTAACAGGGCTTTGAAGATGGAATACAGCAGTCCATGGAAAACTCTGCAGAGCGTCTGGCATAAAAACCCAACTCCTTTACAACACGATTAAAATATTAAACCCCAAGGCAAACATACTTTAGCATTAACTAGAGGATGCTGCTCTCTGCGCCTGTGTATTATCTACGGCAGTTTTAAATTAAAAGTGCTTTGCACGCCTGTGATGCAGGCTCTGAAAGGAGACTCTCCTGAGTTCACTTACGCACCATGAAGGCCTTGTGATGCTTGTGGCAAATGCTCCCTTCTTTTCCAGGAAGGGAAACTGAGTCATGCCAGTCCTATGCCTCTCCCTACCAGGGAGCTGAAGAAGCATCTGGGGCTCCTCTGCCGTTCATGGAGTCAACTGACTGCTGAGTGAACAAGCTGCCCCTCCTCCCTGTGGGAGCCCCGGTGGGGAGCCCTGATCCGGTTCTCGGCTGTGTGGGCCAATCCCTGGCGTAATGGCGCAAGCGTGGTGCACAGGTAGCCATTCCTCCCATGTGTACACTTGGTGATCAGGTGGGTTTTGCCTTTCTTCACTGCCTATTTCTCAGATTGTTAAAAACCCAGAAGGCATATTTAGTTGTCATCCTCAACTACACGCAATATAATCTTCACTGCCAGACAAGAAATGGGTTTGGAGAAAAGAGGAATCCCTCAAGGCCCCCTGTTGGAACATAGCAGATTTCAGTTTCAACTGGAAACGTTTTTTTCTTTCTTCATGTACTGATTTCCCCTATTTTTGAGATATAATTCACAGAGCATACAATTCACATCTTCAAAATGTACAGTCCAGTGGTTTTTAACCTTCTTACAAATTGGTGTTACCACCACAGCTATATACGTCTAGAACATTCCATCATCCCCCAAAGAAACCTCTCATCCATTAGCAGTCACTCCCTATTTGCCCTGGCAACTGCTCTTCCACTTTCTGTCCCTAGGGATTTGTATATTCTGGGAATGTCATAAGTGTGCATGTGTGTGTGTGTGTGTGTGTGTGTGTGTAATACTAAGGTTATGTGCATAACACCTGTATGGACATATCTACACAATTTGCACACATCCATGCTAGCAAAAGGAGCTCTGGAAGAGAAACTTTGATCATTGTCTCCTGAGTTAAACAAGCACTTATCCCATGATTGGCTTGACATTAATTGGAATGTGTTCCCTTTGGTTGTACCTCCTTTTCAGACCTTGAACACAATGGCAATTTCCACTCCGGCATTTTACATTGTCAAGCAACCAGTGATATCTTTTCTTGGGAAACACTTTAGACAAGAACAATCAGTTCACATTAAGAGTGGACAACTATGTGCTTTCATTTCCTCCTTTGGGAATGTCAGCCATCAGGGCAGCCTGGGACCCTCACAGTGAGTTTAGCTAGAGTCTAGCAGAATGTTTAAAACACTATGTCCAGTCTCAGGACTCATGAAGTGAAATCAATAACTAAAACTGCCATGTAAAGAAGGTCCTCATAAATTGTGCTCAGCTGTCATTGCTGACCACTACTTTTTGGTAAATGTGCTGATAAAGTCTCCACATTTCTAACTTTTAGTGAAGAGACAGGCTTGAGGTTGAGAGTGAAATGATGGCTCTCCAGAGGGTGGTGAATGAGAGTCACCAGCTCCCCAGAGAGCAGCAGACACTTACAGCTTGCTGGACAGTGCGGGGAGGTCGGGCATGATCTCCTCGTAGGGCTCCTCTTGTGCTAAGGTGGGGACAGAGAAAGGCTCTTTCATTTTTTCTTCCCAGGCTATTTCAGCTTTCAGCAGCATCTCCTCGATAAACTCAGAGGCAGCGATGTCTGTGAGAAACAGCGAGAACGTCAGACAAAGCGGTGCGGCCGTCGCAGAGCAGTCTGCGCTTTCCATACTTCCGACAAGGCTTGAATGCTGAGCTTACCAAGCAAATAAAAATAGATGAAGTACTCATGGTGGGGACATTTTAAAAGACTATCTTACATCAGTGACATATTTAGTCGCAAATGAAGCGACATAAAGATGACTTGCACTGATGGACGACTGTAAAATGGAAGATCACGATGGAGCTAAGCTCCGCAGCATTGCCATTTCATTCTCTGTAAACTGCTTCGCACGTGTTGATGAATACAGACCAAAACGGTGAAATGCGTTTACAAGCCTGGGTTTTGATATAAACACCTACCAGGCACAACGCAATTGGACTAACGGGGGAGATGCACAAATAACTCAGTTATGTGATCTGAACAGTGGTTCTGGCCTCTCTGTGATCTTTTTCGTTCCATTGGAAACAGAATTAATACGTTTCTTTCCAGATCACACCCAGCAGTGACATCTGAATGTGTCTGGGCAACAATATAGATACAAGGCAATTTAATTTATACTTAGTGGCAACTGACACTGATGCTCAGTAGATCCTGGGGAAAGTTCACATTAACACCAATGAAGAATGAGAGGTGCAGACACCCCTTCTCAGCCCTCATGATTCTCTAAACTACAAATGGGAGCTCTGTGGCTTTGTGGACTGCTCAAGGTAATCAAGCCACCATAAAAAGAGACTTGTGCCAGAATTTGACCATGAATTGCCTCAGATTAAACAGCACACATGGGAGGAGCTGAGGGAGCTCGGCTTCCTCACTTCAGGCTAGGTTTCTGTCCCACCCAGAAGCTATCTGTCATGTGCTTTCTTTGCCCTGATATTCTGTTTGTGTCTTCTCCAAAGTGAAACGCAAAGTGAGGAGAACATACACAGTCCTGGTAATGACTCATCTGCTCAGCCACCACGTGGGGGCCAGTTTCTATCCTCCATGCTCCTCTTTGACCTGCCTAAGGGCTCCAGTGTCATATCTTTCCCCATCTGGGAACAGTCCAGAATAGGAATGTGACAAAGTGCTGTCCTCACAGAGCTGGAGTTACAGAGGATGCGGCACCTTCCAGGAATGCATCTTTTTAAAAATGGGAGAAAGCTACAACTTTCTTTTGCCTTTTCAGTAATTATTATTAGTCATCCTTTCCTAGTTTATGTCAGGATTAGTGGACTTTCTTTAATGTTAGCTTGATTGTAAAGTGTGAGATACTACTCCATTTGTAATTCTGTTGTTAGATCTTCCATTTATGTTAGCAGAAAAGACAAAGTAAGGAACACTAAACAATGAAACTTAATTCCAATAAAATAAGAAATGGAACAAATCCCCCATCCTGACTTAAATTGCAGGTTTATCAGTTAATCTTGCTCCTGCAAGTAATCAGATATGAAATCTCTAGTATAACGGAGATCTAGCAACAAGGAAAATACCAATTTACTCATTCAGATCAACTGCTACTTCTAACATTTTTGCATTATTGTGTTACTTATGCTAGACTTTTCTCTTTTAATATTGTGAAATTAGTAATGGGTAGTTACTTATTAAATTCTAAAATCTACAAAACTAATATGGCATCCATTTATTAAGCATATGAACATATGAAGGTAGTGATAAAAAGAATTATAAAAATCTTCAAAAATACATTTATTACAAATAAATAACATTAAGTCAAGATTCTGAATTTTAAATTAGCATGGGAGTGTTAGTTTCTATTTCTTGTGGCATAAATAAATGTGCAGAAAAAAATACTATTATTGTTTTAAAATACCATAACAAATATGTACATATTTTGTATGATTGGAAAGCAATAAAATACCAGTAAAACACATTTTAAAGTAAACGGCACCAAGTGAATCCCCATCTGAAGTTCAACGCACTAGCAGTGAAAGGCAAGGAAGGAGCAGGCACCAGGCACTCGCTCCTGACATCACCTTGGGATGCCCTGGAGGTGGCGGCCTGCACTTGAACTGCAGTGGTCTTATTAAACTGCAGCAGTGTCCAGCCCTCCTCCCCGAGTGCAAATGAGCTGAACAGTGTCAGGGTGAAAGGAAGACAGGAGCCTCTCAAGGGTCCAGCTCCACTCAGCACCTACCCGAGGGCTTCTCTTCATTACAGTTCACAAGGTTTGGGTTCGCCTGATGCAGCAGCAGAAGTTTCACCAGGTTTGTCTGAAAGGTAAAGATGATTGAAATAGGAAACACGCTGCCAGACATGGAGGCGTCATCAGTGAAGACCACTGCCTTTTCAGAAAATGCCAGATATTCGAGCCATGTCAGCAATTTATGCATTCGGAAGAGAAAATAGGTATTGAATGAGGGTTTGATTGCTGAGGATTTGAAGAGGATACTTCATAGTTTTCAAGTTTCTTAGGGAATTTTTATGCAAGACATTATACATTACATGATGCTTTGTTTTTGTTTTAATTTAGCAATTCAGCAAAGTCCAGTTTATTGGTACTGTCCACTCATTCCAACATGGAGGACATTATAAATCTAAAGGCACGTCCTACAATTAGGAAAACTCAATCTCATGTTATAAGACTGAAGATCTCAATGACAGATTCATATATTTGTCGTAAAATGCATATCACACAGAGTGCATATGTACTATCTACATAACAGTGAAAGATCGATAATTAAATAACTTCCAGTGTCCCCAACTTTTAGAAATGTCATTGATAGTGTCTTCGTGCATTTCTCCTCTTTACTGCTCCCTCCTTATTTCAGAGAGTTGATCACTAGCATGAACTTTGGGCTGCTAGCATCTTTCTTCATTTGGTTAGCAAACACATCTAGAAGTAGCCCTAAGCAACATATTGCTTAATCCGTTTATGAGTCATAGAAATGCAACCCTGGGCTACATATTTCTCCATACCATGCTTTCAAGGTGGACCAGTGCATTTTTTTAGAATCATGGGAGTTGGTGGGTTTAACTAAGTTTCATTCTGTTTCCTGGCTATGTAGAATTGCATTGTACAAATACATCACAATTTATTCACCTTCCTTTTAGTGGACATTTGAGCAACTTATAGTGATTTATTTAGTTTTACAAATAACATTCTTCTAAATATTTCTGTTTATCTCTTCCGGTGTACACAAACAGGTGGTGCGTACTTAAGAATAAAGCGTCAGAATATAGGCAGATGGCATCAATGGCTCCAGTGTTTTTCAAAAGCGATTGTTCAACTTACACTCCCCCTCCAGACAAGAGCCCCTGCGCTCCACCTGCACGCAAGGCTTTACTCTCAGACACTTCCATGTTGCTAGATTCTGTCAAAGAACAGATCGCCGGCTAAAGGGGCACTGCTCTGGAGATGGCAGAATCGGGAGCCTTGTTCAGTGAGTTCGTCCCCCCACCACTGTTGGTAATTGCTGCTGTTTGAATGCTGCATCCCTTCCAAAATTCATGCTAAATTTTAATACCCATTGCAAGTGCAGTAAAAGGTGGGACTATGAGGGGTGATTAGGCCAGAGGGCACTGCCTTCATAAATGGAATTAGTGACCTTAGGACAAGTCTGGAGGCTGCTAGCCAGGCCCTTTTTATCCCTCTCACCTCTCTATTCCCTCCACGTGAGGACACAGCATTTGGCCTAAAGAGGAAACCGCATTCGAGCCACCGTCTTGGAAGCAGAGCCCCAGGCCCTCACCAGATTCCAAACCCGCTAGCACCATGTCTTAGGAATGGTCAGAAAGACATTTCTGTTCTTCATACACTACCCAGTGTCTGGAACTTCTCTACCGCAGCAGAAATGCACTGAGACAGCTGTATCCCCTGCTCTGCGGTTTCCCTCACTGTATTTTCAGGAGCTACGCTCTTTACATGGTTATTATTTCCTCTGCATACACACAATCAGCCATTTTTTATTGTCTATCTTTTCTCTCTCCCTCTCTGGACAAATATTTCTACAATCTGGGTCATCTCAATCCTTACAAGAGCCAATTTCCGGTATTGTGGATCCTTTCTATTACACCTTTGCATTGTATTTCAATACTTCTTGCTCTTTTAAAATCCTTATTTCTAGTTCTATGCTATTTTATTAGTCTTTGGTAAATTTTATAAGTTGAACATTTCACTAATTTTCAAACTATTTTATAACATAAGCATTATGTTTTACGAAGTGGAAGGCTGCGAATTTCCATTAAAACACATTTTTTTTCTCTGTGCCACATAGAGATATAGACAAGGTATTGCTCTCACTATGATCCTAAGTATCTTTAAATTGCCATTATGATTTCTTTTTTGATTTATAGAGCACAGAGTGTTCTGAAATACCACATGCTTCTGTAATGCAAAATCGCCACCACCTTCCTCACTTGATAAATGTTGGTAGTTGGCAACTTTTCCTAGATGAGAGGTGCCGAAATAATGGAATCAAACCACAAAACTAGAAAACCTCAACTCAGTTGTTGGGCAAACCACAAACTGACTTCAATTCAGTTGCTGGGCTGGAAATTGAAAACTTCTTAGTTGTGTTTTTTCTAATACTTCTTTTTAAAAATTTAAATTCAATAAAACTCACAGACAAGAATTACATACTTGTAACAATTTGAGCAAACCTGTAACCAGCACCACAATTAAGACTGGGAACATCTTACTTACAGGAAGTTTTGAAAGAAGTCTGAATTTTATTATTTAAGATCTAGAATTAATTTTACAATTTCTATAGGAAGTTCTGAGAGAATATGGTTGGCGTTGCTTCAAATAGATGGATAACTAGCCAGGTGCACACCTGTAATCCCAGCTACTGAGGAGGCTGAAGCAGGAGCGTCACAAATTTGAGGCCAGCCTGGGCAAATTAGTGAGAACTTCTCCCTCTAACCCCCCTGTCCGTCCAATAAAAGAAAGAATTAGAAGGGAGATAGCGCAAAGGTAGAGAACTTCCCTAGAATGTGCAAGGCCCTGGATTCAATCCCCCCGCCCCGCGGATACTATTAGTTTTATACAATCCTCCTAACAAATTACCACAAAGCTGGGCTTAAACAATAGCAGTGCACTCTCTTACAATTCCGTAGGTGAGGTCTGACACAGGCCTTCAGAGGTTAATGTCCGGGTGCTGGTTGTGTCGTGTTCCCTTTGGGCTTAGGGCTGAACCTGCTTCTCCATGTGAGGGTTACAGAGTTTGCCTCTGTAACCCTCACATGGTGAGGTCCTGGGCTCCAGGACCTTCTCACCATCCTCAGAACAGGGATGGTATATCTCTTTGGCCCTTTCCACAGTTATAGTCTGTTGACTCAGCCAGGATTGGGTCCCTGCTTTTAAGGACCCATGTACTGTGCTTACACTGGGCCCCCCAGAACAATCCAGGAAAATCTTAGCTTCACATCCTTAATCTCTGCAAAGCCCCAGCCTTGTGAGGCAGCCTAGGGACAGGGTCTAGGATTAGACAAAAGACACCTCTGGGAACCACCCTTTCGCCTACCCAGTACCTTATGATACCCAGCGTTTCACTATGAACATGCCGACCTCTGCGTTCTGCAGGTCTCCAACCAGCACTGTAATGTTCTGTAGTGTTTCAGTGCAGAAATCTTGCACATCATTTGTTATACGTGTGTGTATACATGTATTTGTGTGATCATATATGTATGTACTTTTACTACGTATGTATACACTTTTACTCTATATATTATGTTTGTAATGATACTATAAACAACCTTAGTAAATTCACTTAGTGGTTGTAATATTTAAAAATGATTTGGACCTGGGTGAGGTGGTGCACACCTCAGTGGCTCAGGGGGCTTAGGCAAGAAGATTGCAAGTTCAAAGCCAACCTCAGCAAAAGTGAGGCACTGCACAACTCACTGAGACCCTATCTCTAAATAAAATAAAAAATGGGGCTGGGGATGTGGCTTAGGGTCAAGTACTCCTGAATTCAATCCCCAATATCTCTCCCCCTCCAAAAAAAATGATTTGGAGGTTCTTTTGGAATATTAATTCTTTTTTCTCATTTCCTAATTGTGTTTTCTGTTTCTAATTCTTGCATTATCATACTGATTCAAATATGAAGGTCTGCTTCAGTTTCCTTGATCTTCCGTAATACTTTCCATGGCATCCTTTACCCACTCTGAGCTTCCTGCCCAGTAATCCCCAAAATGTCAATTACTGCTCTTCAATGTTCTCACTACACAACTGGTCAGGTCTTCAGTGATGTGCCATTGCTAAAATTTCCACAGGCCTATTCAAAGTTAGTGTTTGGTTCTGCAGAACACAAACTGTTTCAGTAATACTTAAGTCTTTTTACAGCAGAGTGCTTATATTTAGAAGTTTATTTTGACTTCCAAATATATAGCTTACCAAAGAAAGAGAAGTTCTCCTCCAAGCTGAAAGATAAAGTATATACAGCACATTCCCAAGATAGTAACAAAGATATTTGTTTATATTAAAGATCTAACAGACTTTCTCATTTTTAAACCATGGGGAAGAAGAGACAGAAGGAAGAGAGGAAATAATGAATGAGGGAGGAAATAAGAAAAGAAAAAAGAAGGAAAGTCAAAAATTAAATATGACTCTATTTTTCAAAATTAGAAAAAAGAGCAGTAACCCAAAAGATTTCATACCTTTGCACAAATGTCAAATAATTATGCTGCACTTCTAAATGCCACTTGCTCTTTACAGAACTCCACAAGAAAACCTGTGCTATCTCCAAACAACCGACCTTTCTCCCTCTAGCTGCAGAAATCATTTCAGTCACAAAAGCAAAATGTTTTCTACGTGAAAATCTCCAACTATAAAAGTAATTTCATTTTATTTCAGGCCTGTAGAAGTAAACATTTATGCATGGAATGAGGAATCCTCTCCTGCTTGGGAATTCCTCCTGATCACAGTCAGCATTTCCTGTGAGCTTCCCAATGTTACAGAACTGAGTGGACAGGCCAGGGCTGATTGCTGTTCCTCGACTCTGGAACATCTGCCTTAACCTCACAGGACTCCTAGGTAAACTTCCTCCACGCAACCAGGTAGACTGTGCAGCCCAATGCCGATCCACCGCGGCTCTGGGAAGAACCGGAAGTCAGCAGAGCCACCAGCAGAGAGGAGACTGATATTCACAGCACGGGTGTGTGCAAAAGGAAACGCTAATTGTGGGAAATTTAAATTCACCCGAGTTGCTGGATACAAACTTCACTCATTCTTGGGACAACTGTATGTCAGTCCAGATAAACTGGGCAATGTCAGCTCCTCGCTAATCACTTAAAGAGGCTCTTTGAAAAGTTAGGAAGTACCAATGTGTGCTTGCAGCTACCATCAGCCCTGGCTGTGACCCTAGAAGAGACTGTTTGATTTACCCCTTTATGGCAGGAATTACCTGCTGAAGGTCCTCAGAAGTTCAGAATTTGTGTTCCATTTGAGTTAGTGTACCTACACTCTGGCTCATGGGGCCTGTTCTACATAAAACAAGGGACTGTCTCTAACTCTGCAACCATGTTAGATCCAAGGTGTAAAACTGTCTAATAAATTATTGAAATTTATTTATAGTGCCACTGTGATTTCTCATTAAACTAATAGTTTTCACCTTACAGAACAGCTGCTTTCTACTCCCTTGGGCAGTTTCCATTTTCGTCCTTATATTTCTTTCCTAAAGCACTCTTCTTTCACTCCATCCACATGGCAGAGTCCATTCTCCCTGCGTCTGTCTACTCCTAACATTCCTTTTAAGGAATTTTCATGTCACGAAGTGCCGGGGCAGGTGCTGTCTTTCCACCGAGGCGGCACCCACAAGGAAGATCACATTCCAACAGGATAACCCCTGGAAGTCCCTTTGTTCCTGTGGAGATGTCCCTAGCTAACCCAAATGTGAAATGTGAGAAGCCCAGCCTGGGGAAATCCCTTCCACCAACAGCCAGTGGAAACTCAGGGGCACCAGATAAAACAAAGAAACCAAAATGACACCTCAGAGGGTCTGAAAATTAACTTGTCATTGGAACCACAGCCCCCCTCCACCAAAAAAAAGAGGACAGGAGCTGCATGCTAGACCTCAACATGGTGACTGCCTGCTGAAATAGATTTATATAGAATCAAGACTCTCTTAAACCCTGAAATATGCAAGATAAATGAGAAAAGATGATTAAGTGACAGGAATAATTTTGAAAAACCATTGTAACAAAGCTTCAACAAGCAACTACAAATTCTCTTGAAACAAAAGAATATAAACTCTCAGCAAAGAAACAGAAGTTGTAAGAAAGAAATGGAAACCACAGAACCAAAAAAAAAAAAAAAACAAAAAAAAAACAACAACAACAATGAAATAACAAGATATGCCAACAATAAAATAACAGGATATATTAAATTTGATCTGCAACTAGATAAAACAAGGCTCAAATTCTGGGTTCTAATAAAAAAAATCACTGGACTATTTTAACAAAATCAACAATATATTTAGTCCAAGTTGCGTCTTTGAAAAGCTTTGTTGAATCCAGTCCTATTCTCTGAGCATTCATCATCCTATGAATATGGTTAGAAAGAATCTACTTGCTACTGGTTAAAATGTTACTTTCTGACCAACATTCCAAAAGTCCCACAGGAAGAAGTAAGAACTTGGGTAAAATGGAAGCCTTAGCTCCTTCAAATAGGGTAGCATTCGGCTGCAGATTAATAAGCAATCACATGCTTCCAGATCTACCTCCTTCCAGAAGCAATCCCTGAATATTACAGGATATTTTGATAACTTACTGATGACTGTTTCCTCAGCAAAGTCCACCAGATGGTGTTCCAGTAGACCATACTTGCCTACATGCTGACTTCTCTATTTTTAGTAAAAGTAAGGTTTCCCACCAAGTGTCCCCATTTGCTGTAGTGCTAGAAGTGGAGGACTGGTGTGTTGATGGTGTCCTGGGGTATGAGCTGCAAACTCCTGCGGTCCAGGGAGGCCTGGGATGCTGGAGCCCTGAGGCCAAAGGCTTCAGCCGCCTGCAGCCCCATCTTCTTAGCCAATCCATTCACTCTCACACAGTTACTTGATGGAAGCACTGTTCAATAGTCTGTTAATTTTGTGCACCAAATAAATGAATTCTTTTCTACACGAAATGTTGTCAAAGCAATGTTCTCTTCAGTTGGAACATTCCCCAAACAATATGTTTTTTCTACAATGCAGGATATGCAAATGTGTACAAGTATTTCAACAACTGCTTTATTCAAATTTTATGATAGATATTTTGCGTCCTGGTTGATATCCAAGAGATTCAATTCACTCTACATTAACTAGATGTGACTTTACCCCAAACTGTTTTGAAATCAACAAGTTTAGCTTAAACAGTAAATACTAATGAAACAGTTTTTCATACTATTGTTACTAAGACTTTCTTTAACAAAGTATTATTTATATTTTAGAACTATATTTTTTATATCAATGAATTATTATGAGCACTTTTGTCTCATTCACCCATGTAAACCACTTAAGAGTTCAATTTTGATATTTTTTTGTCATAGTATACCAGTGCCTAGAGAGAAACTAACTTATAAATAGTAACTCTGATATATTAGCCACAGCCAAAAATCAATCTGGAGACAGAAATCTGCTATCCATCTTCTTTCATTAAAATGAAATATAATTTATACAGAAAAATAGTATATAAATATAGTTTTATTTTAGGTCTATTAAGCATAGAAAACAAACAGAATTATTATAGATCTGAGAAATTAGGTTATAAGTCTTATGTTAAGAAAATGGTATTAACTATACAAAGAATGTGTACAGGATTTGATTATTTCTCCAGTGATTTTGACTGCAAAACAGCTGTCAGGAACATACCTTCTTAAATACACTCACAAAGGTAAATATTTTTCTCTAACTATAAAATATTTGTATAGTAAGATGATACCATTAGAAGCAAAATTACATAATAATTAGTACATGATTTGAAATAAAAAAATTAACTATGAAATGCTGTATGGATTATAAAATGATTTTTGGAGACAATTTTAATATGGCTTTACCTGGCCATACTTGGCTGCCAGATGCAGGGGTGTCCAGTACTGGTCATCCACAATATTGAGGTCTCCACCATGCTCCAGGATAAGTGACACCACCTCCTTGTAGCCACTTGCACACGCCATGTGTAACTGCAAGGAGCAGATGCCCTGTCAGTCAACTTTTTAAAAAGAACAGTGACATCAATGCAGTTTATTGAGTTGTGTAAAAAGAACTGTTTCATGAAATATCGGATCAGAGAGACAGCACGTAATACAAAAGCCCTGTGGTTTTTTTCATTACGTGTAAGTGGATGGCATTATCATGCTTCAAAGGAAACATTCTGGCTTCTTAAAAACTCTTGCCTTTTCCTTCTGACTCTGCACATTTTGTCATTCCTATCCTCCTGAGTTCCTCTTTATTGTGACCTGAATGTTTTGACACACAACAGGTGGTAATGCAATAGTTTACTACTTCCTGACCTCAGCTCAAACCTTCTCGACTCTTAACTTTGAAGGCATCCTTGGTACTGCAGGAGGGTTTCAATGCACACACAGAACAGAAACTGTGATCACTGCAACACTCATGTACGTGTCAAAGCCTGGGGACTCTGGGGACCCTGGGAAGGCTAGGATCACAGTTACCATTTAACATTTCTCCTGGTTTATTTCTTAATGGCATCTGAAGTTTGGAAATGAGGCCTCAGGATCTATAAAAATGAGATCAGAATCTGGAGAATTTTTTTTCTATTCTTTCGTGTGGGGAAATTTAGTTTCTAAGGCCTCACTCAAATTAAGTGAGGTTACTATAAGTGTGTGATTTGTTTTATACACATATTAAGGAAGAAACTGTCAGGAAATAACTAAGAGAAAACATAACTTAAAGCTTATAAAACCACTGACATCCTGTAGGTTTGGTAGTGAGGAGTTTCACAGCACTCTTCCTGTTTTTATTATAAAAACAACATTATAGTAAAGTGAAGAAACACACACACTTATATATACATACATACATATATACATACACACATATATAGATGACACTTGCAGAAACATTTGTTTTCTACTTTGGACTGACAGTCTTCAACCTGTAATGTATACTTACGTGTTTCAATTTTATACTATCAACTTCATTAGAACAAAAATAATGCATCTAAATTATGGCACACACATTAAGACACCACATTTCACATTGATCATCCCACAGTTAGTCACATACAGAATTCATCTCATTCATATTCTAGAAAACAGTGCCAAGAATGATACATCCACGGGCTCGTTAGGAAATAGTTTCGTCTCCTTGCCCCTAGACAGCACGTCTTCCCCACCTGTAAATGCACGCCACATTGTTTGAATCATCAGTAAATGACTGGCAGGCACTTGAGGCTGCCTACAAGAACACCTGCATTTCAGAAGATTTTCATTTTTAGTATAAAATTGACTCTAAAGACAGAGTCAGAAATGGACACTGTAGCTGGTGTGCAGCTGCTACTAATGATGTCACAAAGTCACGTGTACAGGGCCAACCCTTGTGGTGGGAAAAGTGCTTTCCACACAGCAAAACCTGGTGCCCGCCATTTGGAACCTCGCCAATGCTTGCCACTGTGTCCTCTGCAGGGGAGGAACCAGCTCTACGGACATAAAACGGGAGACAGAAATGCAAGAGCTGATACTGGTATCCCCTGAATTATTATTTCTGAAGAAAACAAGAAAAACAGTTCTCAACAGCTGGATGAATGAAGTCAAAGTCTGGGACAGGAGAACGAGGAACTGGGGATGTGACATACGCGAGTTAAAACACTGATGCTCTCAGGAGATCATGTGCTCAGATTAAGCAATTCATTTTCATACGCTCTGGAACGTGGCATTTTAACAACTGTCATCATTTTCTGAGGCTTTCATTTACTTTTAAGAACATTATCAATGTAAATTAAAAGATCTCTTCAATAGTCCTACTTTCCATTTGGGTATTTGGTTGCACAGTCTAGGAAAGGAGAGAAAGGCACCTTAATAGATAAAAATCATCTGACTGGAAGTTTCTCCCCACCGAGCTTTTTGTTGGTAATTCCATCTTTTGCACATAACAATTTACCAGCCTGGGAAATTATGCCTGATTTTGAAACACAACTGACATTCCAACTCAGGGTATGGAAATTGACCTGGGAACAAAGGCATTTTGTTATCCTTCTCTCCGACAATACACAGAAAAGTACAATGCACGATGCCCCTTACAGAAGAGCCTGCCAGCAAGGACAGTCACCGCCATACGAGACACACCATTCAGAGGATGGGGAGGTGCCCCTGGCTGGATGCTGTGATCCCCCAGGGACAGCCCCCAGCTTCTGTTCACTGCTACTTTCTTGTCAAAGCTCAAAGAGGATCACCACAGGACACCGTTATTACAAAGCCATTATGTGCCACTTTTATACTGTCTGATGAATGGTGACAAGCAATGTCAAAATTGAAGACGGTTGAAAATAATAGCAATTTGTAGCTCTGTATTGATTCTTTCAATAGCCTCTCTGCTGAAGGATGGGTTAGCCACGGTTGAAGCATGCATGCTATTTGTATCTGGCAATGGTTTTTGAACAGATATAAAGTTGGAATAGTTCCCAGTACATAGAAACAGGCTCTGGTGTTTCTGCCACAGGTCAGACTACGGCAGGTGACGTTCGCTGCTCCCTGGCACTGTGTGCCCTTGGCTCCTAGGGCACCTCACTCTTTCCAGTTCCTCCTTCCTGAGCCTGTTTCCCCTCGTTTCATTTCTAGATTCTCCTCTTCTCCCTCATCCCCAGGCTCTGGTTCCCAGTCCTCTTTCCCTTCTGCGCTGGACGGCTGATGTCCCTGACAAGCAGCCTTTCTCCACCAGTTCCAGATCCCAGTAGCGACCACTGCCCTGCAGCGCAGTGATGTGGCGAGAGGCACCCCAGCTACACACCCAGAGCTGTCTGATGTGCCTGCTTTGCCCGCTTTGCTGCCGGCTGTCTCTCATTTGGTGCCAACCCCATCACACTGTAGGGGAAGCTAAAAATACAGGAGCATTCTAAATCTCCTCACCCCACACACCCACCGCGAGCTTTGTTCTGTCCCACTGCTCCCCTAATTGAACGTCCTCTCATCCCCCCACTTCTGCCACCTCCTGTGGCAATATCACAGACCACCCACCCACATTCCTGGAAAAACCTCCTGAGCCCTCAGCTTCACCCTGGCACTTCTGCAGTCCGTCCTCAACCCAGCAGCCAGAACGAGTGATCCTTATAAGGCCAAAGTGCCGCCTTTTCCTAGCATTCTCCAATGTCGTCCCACCTCACACAGCAAAAGCCACCATCCTCCTAGACCATAGAACCCTGGTGGTCTGGTGCCAGCTCCCTCTCTCTTGTCTACTTGGCCTCAGACACACACACCTACTTGCTGCTTCTCAAGCACACCACTCGCTACACCTCAGGGCCTTTGCACCTTCCACTGTCAGCTGCAGTGCCTACCCTTCCCAGCTGCAGTTAGTCTCCCTCTTCAGGTCATGACTCCACCCCTAGCAGTTACAGCCCACCTGTCCACAGAGCCCCACAGGACACTGCACAAGCCTGCCTTGCTTTGTTATTTCCTCCTCTGCATTTCTCGTTACTAATACACCATACACTCAGCCTGGGTACGGTGCACATCACTTTGTCCCCGCAGGGAGTCCACGGCACAGGACCTCTGCAGCTCTGTTCCTGTTCTGTTCACAGCGCGTGGCCCATGAATCAGTGAGTTAACGGGAGAGCTCGGCCATGTGGATGTGATATTCTCACAGCCCTCTAAACAGTCTTTGCTTCCTTTTCTTCTGGCCAAGAGTTGCATTCTTACACTCTCCTGAAGTTTATAAAGCCATAAACATTGATTCTGGAAGACTAAACTTAGAAGATCATACATTTAAAATTTTATGAATTGAGAAGACTATCAAATTATAAAATTACACACTTTTAAAGAGAATTCCAGCTAGAGGGCACAAGGAACTGAACTTGCATTTAGGAAATCTGAAAACACACCACATCTCCTGAGCACTCTTGAGGCAGAACTCCACCGTGCACAGCCTCACATTGTGCTTTCCCCCATGGAGACGCTGAGTCACTGATGCCAATGACATCCATGCACCAGGCCCCAGGCTCCTCCTCTGTCCTAACTCACCTTCTCACTTTCTCCCCTGGAAGTCAATACACTTCATCTGTGCTAAGTAAGTTTAACCCCAGCATGCTGAGGCTAGGTAAATTTTATGGATTGACAAGGCAAAATTTATTTTGATAATTAGCATTATGATTATATTAAATTTAATAGAAAATTTCTAATTTACTACAACTGTGCCTGACAGTAACGAAAGTGCAATCGCCCTTGGGGTTTCCCTGAATTTCTGAACTGAATTAATTTCAAAAGGAATTCAATATTTGTTTTGTTTCAAAAGAAAATGAGAGTCTCTTATACAATATGTCTCAAATTCACAGTGACGAAGAAATGCACAAAAACAATTTTATATTTGTAGGAAAAGCATGCATGGGAAGAAGGCTTGAAGAAATTATCAACACATACAGGGATTCTGTCTGGGGCCGCGGCCTAAGTATTTTGAATGTTCTTCTTACGTATTTATGTGTTTTGCAAAATTTCTACAATGAATATGTATTAATTTTATGATCAGCAAAACCTCACATTGTTTAAAGGTTAATTCCATTCAATTCTATATTTTAGGATCAACTGAAATTATCTATTTAAACGATTTCTGAGTGAAATACAGTAACTTACCAGGGTGACTCCTTCATCATTTTTCTCGTTAACATTTCCTCCAGATGACAGGAAGTGCTTGACATCTGTTAACATACTCATTGGTCTCTGCAGCTTCATCTGGCGCAGGGAGGTCAGATCCACTCCTGGGGGAGAAAGAACCTTTCAAAACTAACACGGAGATGCTGCAGGGTCTGCCCCCAGGTCATAGAGCTTCTTTTCAACATGTTCCGCTGTGGAAGCTCCTTTCTGCTGCTGTCACTCTGAGCACCAGCCTGACTGCTTCTCTCTGCATGCATTCTATTTCTAACTAGAGTACAGTCTTCAAGGGAAGAAAAAATTACCATTTGTTCTATTCCTCAGACCTTGGACGATACCTTATGCATGTCAGTCTCTCTGGGAATACATGCCTTAATACAGATTATCCACACACAGCCCAAAGTATTTTAAAGTACTTAAATTGAATTGAAAAAAATTACAAAGATATTATTATTCTCTAAATTTTTCTGGCCAAAATAGTTGCTCCTAAAAGCAATGTAGCATCCTGGAATAGAAAAAAAGAACTTAGTAGAAAAATTGAAGAAACTGAATAACATCTGTAGTTTAATGAATACCACTATTGTCCCAAGGCTCACGTCTTAGTTTTGATAAATCAACTGTAACTACATGGGTGTTAGCAGAACTGTCTTTAACTGTCTCTGAGAACTGCCTCTACATCTATAAATTATCTCAAAAGTAAACACTCTAAACGGATGCTCCAATTAAACATTTCATGCCTACTCACATTAGTGAAGATAACCAACATTGAGTGAAACTCTGTCTTTCTTAACTGAGTGATTTGAGCATGGAAGGCCCAGGTCTGCTTACCTCCTGCTCACACCTCTCATCAGCATTTACTTCAGCCTGAAATTGCATGATAGCACGATCTGTATGGTAGCTTGCCTGTCTTCATTTGTGGATCCCCTGATCCCAGAAGCGGTTGCAGGCTAAATGAATACGTACTGAGCAGAAATGATTCATGTGCTACCAGTTGACAGTGAAAATGATGACGATGACGGTGGTGGTGGTGGTGATGGTGGTGTTGGTATTGATGATGGTAGTGGGA
Source organism: Geosciurus inauris (assembly GCA_004024805.1). Lineage (NCBI taxonomy): Eukaryota > Metazoa > Chordata > Mammalia > Rodentia > Sciuridae > Geosciurus > Geosciurus inauris. Next base: position 308,424 of record PVHX01000158.1, read on the forward strand.
TTGGGGATGGTGGTGATGAAGGCGATGGTGGTGATCGTGATGGCAGTGGTGGTGATGATCATGGGGACGGTGGTGGTGATGGTAGTGTTGTTGGTCATGATGATGGAGGTGTTGGTGGGATTGGGGATGGTGCTGATGAAGGTGATGGTGGTGATGGTGAGGAGTAATGGTGATGGCAATGGAAATGGGGATAATAATGGTGGTGATAGTAATTGTGGTGGTGATGAGTGATGGTGGTGATAATGGTGATGGGACGGTGGTGGCGGTGATCTTGGTGGTGATGGTGATGACAATGGTGATAGGGACGGTGGTGATGATGAATGATGGTGGGAGGGCATCATTCTCCACTTCAACACTGAAGCTGCACTTCCCCGGAGCATCTCCACATCCATGCTCACCTCTGAGCCTGCAGGGGAAAGGAGCGGAGGCTCTCAGGAGCCAAGCTGTCCCAGTTTGGGTGCTGCACCTTTGGATTACTATTTGGCCCAGTGTGGGCAGAAAACACACCCTCTCAGTTTCTTCACCTGCAAAATGGGGCTTACAGTTTTTGCTTCACTCATTGTTATGAGAATAAGTAAAGATGCAGACAGGAGGTACAGCAGCATCTGGCTTGCAGCAAGAGCTCAGTAAAAGTGAGCTGTGGTCATCAATCAGCCTCCTGGCGTGTGGATTCCATGCAACTCATTCAGGTGTGTCTTTCTTTGCACTAAGCAGTCAGGGAGCATCAAATAAAGCAAAATGCAATACTTGAAATGGGCAGAGCATTTCAGAGCTCGTCGCTGTGGTGTCAAGGTGAAGCAGGGACACTTGCTCTCCCTTGGCTTCTGCAGCCTCCTATGCCACTTCAAAAAGAATCAACAGGTTCCCCAACAGGGGCACGTGAGGTCCACCACACACCAGCTGAAACTGTCACTCTGTTCTCAGCTTTAAATTATGGAATTTTCCATGTGATTTAATTTTGGAAGATATTATTTCTTAGATGTCAGCATTCAATTTCACATATGAAATAGCAGAGGAATCTAAGGTCACAGTATTTTGTTAGATTTCATAATGTTGCAATGTTTACTGATGTGTCTTTTAGGAAATTATTTAAGCATGCAATTTAAGCTGAATGATAAAAACCACAACAAGACTCAAAGATGAAAGACCGACATGAAAACACAGACGTCCAGCACCACTCCTTGCCCACTCACTCACAGCACCACAGATTGTGGGAAATGATCCTCCCTGTTGTGAAGATGCCACAGGGAATCTTCAGCCTTGTAGCCTATTAATTTACAACTTGGTGTTGAATCAAATATGGTGCCAATTATGATGTGATTTTTGTTCTTTGTTCAGAAAAGCAGCACAAATGTCTTTTTGATAATATAACAAAGAAATAGTCTCTCTGCGGACAAGAACGTGTCTCCAATTGCTCCAACCAATGTGGTTATAGTGCACAGAAAGTCTATTTAGTAATGGCTATTGGGCCAATACTCATTTTTAAAAAAGGAATTAGTTTCATTTTCGTATTATTTTCTCAAGAAAACTTAACATAAGGTCTTCTTAGATTTGTTCTTTTGAGAGGAGTCTGGCATTTCTTCTAATTTAGAATTTGGAAACAGAATCATTGACCTGGAACTCACAGGTTGTCACCCCTGCACTGTTGCTGGAGAGCTCTTGATAATAACAGACACTTGTACAAAACTGGGATTTCACGCCCACCCAGTCTCTCAGAGCCCTGTCCTACTTGGCTACACTCTTCCTCAGGAGACGCTGTTGTGACAGCTTGCTTACCCTCCCTGTGGGACTCCGCCATGCTGCAGCCCTCACGGTGTGAAGCTGGTGTGGCTGCACCGTGCTGTGTGGGCACCCCAGCTGCTCACGGTTCTCGGGAGCACACCAGCTGGCACGGGGCCCCACACCCTCCTTGAGGTTAGTGTGAGGGTCCCTGTTCTATGAAGCCTTCTGTGGCAACCTCGGGCAAGTGATCTCCTTCCACCTTGGTGTGCCCATAAGCTCTGGGCACCTCATTTTTATTCATTAGCTTATGTAATGCCAGCATCACTTGAATATCCAGAAACATGATTTTGACCTCAAAAAGGAAACATAGCTAGACGGGCATTTGCATTTGCCATGATTGAGCCGTGCGGGTGTCAGCTGGGGTTTCTCTAGCAGCACCTCAGCTCACGCACGCTGTTGTCACGGCATGGAGGTTCCTAAGAGACCCGAGGAGGCAAAAGGGTTGGGGAGGCCAGTACAGACAGTGGCCTCAGCAGAGAAGGACAAGGTCACACGGGACGCTACTGCTGCCCTCCCTCACTCCCTGTGCCCAACTTGCAACAGGCGTAACTGGGTGGCCCGTGCAGATTGGGTGTGTGGCCAGCCTGGCTGCCTGTGGCTCTCAAGAGGTGGCGGCTGGAGCAGCATTCTGAATATACTTCATCAAGTCACAGAAAGTCACATGATACCTGCAAACCAAACCCTTACTATGAAGAATGCACAGGGAGGGAGGGTAAGACTAGGGCACAGCGAGCAGGTACAGAGGCAACTAAAATAACCCAAAAGGGGCTTGGAGCAAGGCAGCAAGGCATGGCTGGTGAGGGAGGTGCTCTTGGTGGAGGGGTGTCCCGGAAGCAGACTCTGTGGGACTTGGTGACAAGGTCCAGATACCTGTCTTCCTGGATTTGATGAAAATGGTGGAAAACAGATACAGTGAGAAAGGGTGATGGAAAGTTTAGTAATAAACATGTTATCTCGAATGATCTCAGCTCCAGGTTAGGTCCAGAACAAAACTGCATATACAGGGCTGGAGGTGTTAAAAGGGGTCAGCTGTGGGAATGCCCTTGGGGCAGGTGACAACACCAGCCAACAGGGACACCAGCAGCCATGTGCCAGGTAAAAGATTTCCAAGGACAGACCTAAGGGACCAAAACTCAGGGACCTGAATTTATGAGAGAAGCATCCACAGGACAGCCAGGCAGAAGCTCAAGAGGAGAAAACCGGGGAACGGTCATTGCAGGAAAGTCTTCCCAGGAGGATGGCCAGGGTAGTTGATGTCACAGAGAGATGATGTGATAAAGCAAAAGAGAGAGGTGATCCCTGGATGGAGAGCCACAGAAGGCAACGTCAACCCGTGCAGTGGCAATTCCCAGCGGACGGGCTGGGTAGGAGGCTGACCTTTAGTGGCTGAGGAACAGGCCGGGCAGCTACTGGTTTCCAAAGGGACAGTGCAGGTGAAGGAGAGGACACAGTGGGTGGCGATGTGCACAGAGCCACATGGAGCTCTGCCTTTCAGGACATGGATGTACAGACGTTCCTGGCCTTCTGTCCTGAGCACCGAGAGCTCTCTTGGTGCTTCCTTTCCTAGGGGGCTCATTTCAGAACCCACTGTTTTCTTTGCATGCCAGCTGGCTGGCTTTGCCCAGAGCTCTAGATTCATCAAAGGCTCAATCACCCTGCATAGCTGTCTCATTTTACAACCAGGAAAGCTCAGGCAGAGAGCCGAGGTTAATTGCTGTGCCCGAGTTTACAGTGTGACTTGCTGGTGACAGTACAATTAGAGCCTGTGACCAGTGATTTTCCATGTAATCAACTTGTTCATGACATGGCCTGCCCCTCCTGCCACCTGCACCCTGACGTGACAGCATGATCAGTGTCTGATTTGAAGCTGTCGAAGGCAGTGGGAATGTCCGAGGACTGCGGCCACCTAGTCACAATAAGGCACTGGGGAAATACTGAGAGCCAAATGACAACCACCACCACATCTTGGGATATTAGAAACGTCTAAGGACCCGCCCACGCTGTTGCTGCAGATAACTAAAAGCACACCAGTGAGGGGGAAGGGAATAAAGGGAACTCGACAGTGTTTAGCAGGAACCAGGCAAAGGAGCCAGGTAAGTAGGAGCAAGACCGTCAGCAGCAGAACCAGACTGCGACGGATGTGAGGGAAGGGCAGGTGGGTGGGACGGCCGAGCCAGGGCCGCGGGGCGGGGGCAGGGGGGCACGTAGGAAATGAAGAGGAATGAGTTGGTTCCAGCAAACACGCCTTTCACACACTGACTGACAGCCATGGTTATGGCAGATTTTCTCCAAACCATTCAGAGTTGGTACCTTTTCCTTGCTTTTCTGCCTAAACAATTTTTTAATTGACTTCTGACTCCACATGTTTTGGTCAGAGATAACACCAATTTTGCAACGACCAAATCTCCTGAGTGTCCCTGCAGAAGCAGCCTGAGGACAGGGGCTGTAGTGTGGCCAGCTGAATACAGAGCACAGCTCAGGAGCCTGCTTGCACCCTGATGGTGGTGCCGTCAGCGTGGGAGGCTCATGTCCCTGTCAGGACCGCCACTGCTACTTGCCTTCAGAACCAATGGGACCATTTCTGGAGAACTCAAGAAATGGTTCTTGAGTTGCTAAGCAATAATTATCCTTCTGAGCCCTCCTCAGGATAAAATTTTTATGATATGCCCTCTGGAGGAGCACAGCAGGGACCAGGTCTGATTCATGGGAGCATCTCCCGCAGATGAGAAGGGGCAAATCACCAGCCCTGAGCGACTGCAAACCTGTGACCCTTCCCTCCTGCCACAGGTATCCTTGAAGGGATGGAAATTTCCTTGTTCTTATTTACTCCTCAACAGCAGTTGGGTTCGGGGATCCCAGTGCCTCCCACGGCTGCACTGACTCCTGAACTCCACGCTGGGACTGTGTAATTAACACCCTGTCAGTGACACTCTCAGGACTCAGCACGCCCTTCCCCTACCCAAGTCCTTGCTGCTTTAACTCCTGCCAGGACCACCGGCTCCCAGGAGAATACCCTTGAGATGACTTAGCACCCATTAGCTCAAAATTCAGTTGTGCTGGTTCACGTCCTCCCCCTCCCAGGGCAGAACAGATAATAATTACAAACCCAGTGCTACTAATTATGGACCTCAGATTCCTGCTCCAATATTCCTCCTTTCTACCTCTGGATTTCTGCCAGTTTGCCAAAACCTTTGCAGATTAAACCCACAGTGCAGAGCAGGGAAAACCATGGAGAGGGGCATGGGAAAATGCCTCATTTATACCAGCAAAGGAAACCACAGCAACATCCAACCACACCAGCAGCACTAAAACGTGAGCATACGTGCACAATTCTGCCAATCTAATTCCTTCTACATTCTCTTGCACAAGGCTGCAGCCCACCGTTTTCATCCAGGTAGGTCAACAGGATAGAGCTGGATTCTGTCCCTTCCACGGCGTAATCTAGTGGGATATTTCCATTGACGTCCTGAAGAAGGACATTGGCTCCAGCCTATATGAAAAAGAAACAAACAAACAAGGTGACATTATATACACCATTAAGATGAAAAGACAGATCACAAGTTTTACTTTCAATCTTGGTTGGAAAACACACCCAGACACAGTTTGTTGGATACAAATCTGCAGAATCATGGATGAAGCCAGAATTAATTTTAAGATAAATATATGAAATAGCTTGCGCAGACTCTCAGGTTTGCAAAGCGTTCTCCTGACCCTTGCAACACGTGGCCCAGTGACTTCTCCCACCCCTGCTCCTGCACCCTGACTACAGGGTGAACGGCTGCTCCACGGTGTCCAGGTGTTGGCTCCTGCTCTATGCCACCCTGCGTCCATCAGGCAGATGTGCCCAAGGCCCTCAGAGAGCCTCATGAACTCTCCCAAGAACAAGCTGGACTTGGACAATCTTCCCCAGTCCACCACGAGTCTCCAAGTTTCACAAATATTCTTCTGGGAGCTGTTATCACACGGCTATGATTTAGTAAGGGCCTGTGCTGGTCGCCCTGGAACTTTCCAGAAACTGTTTGCTAATGAAAAGTGTAACCTGAGTCCCTCATGGACTGACCACATTAAACATGGCTACTCTGCCCTTTACCCTAAGGGTCTTTCATCAGATACCACCCTGAGCCCTCTTGCTGTACCCACGTCTTTCCCAGCTGAGGTACAATGCAAGATTTATTTTCACGCAACACTGGTGGCATGAACTGTCCCCACTAATCCACATTCTTTAATGAGCTCCAAAAAATTTATCAGGCATGGATAACACCTCTTCTGCAAGGGCGTGGAGTGAACATATGTCCCAGTCCCAGTAGCATCTGCTTCCCTCATCCGCTATTCCAGTATCCTAAAGAGTTCTCTGGATTGTAGCACACAGCCGACTCCTTTTCACTAGTTAACAATTATTTATATTCCATCTTCCTTGTTAAAATTTTGGTAGGAATTCTGGCCCACGCTGGGTGGCCGCAGGGATAAGCCCTCCAAGCTGGGATGCGGGGCTTGGTGCCACCGTGCTGTCAGGCCTGAGCCTACTGCTGAGGCCCCAGATGGGGGGAAGTGGGAGCTGCGGACCCAGAGCTTGCAGTGGTACTGCACCTCACCAAGCTGTGGCTCGCAGTGGACTGTGCTGAAGCGCAAGCTGGAGCAAGTGCTCTGGGAGCCCCTGGGGCTGCCGCACTTGCCCGTCACGGCAGGAATCACGGCTGCAAGCACAGGGTGTCCGCGGGCCCCCATGGCTGCCCTGGAAGGCTTACAGATCAATACATGAATCACGAGCACAAGGCCTCCAGCCAGCAGCTCATGTCCCGAGAGAACCAGAAAGGCTTCTTCCCAGCCTTCAGAGAGTCCTTCTGAGGGCCAGACTGCCGAGTCGACCACATGGCTTAGCTGTGGGATCTTGTCCACCAACGTTTTGTTCTGAAGGCTGCCATTCATTGGTATGGAATGGGATCCGGGCCACGGGGTGGGGACAAGTGGTTGGACTCAGATGAAACACACAACCCTGAAACCCCCCTTCACCATGCACATCCCTTGCCCGGGGGAGTAGCATGCTCTGCTGAGCCTGAGGAGACCCCTTCCCTCGCTTCACCCCTGGGGACTGGATGGGGCGAAGGCCTTGAGGGGAGGGACACTTTCTCATAGGCCACCCCTCCCTTTTCTAGATTCAACCCTAGAATGAAAGTCAGCATCCTTCAGGGAGAAGCAGGTAGTAGGGCCCAGCACGAAGTCACTTACACACTGAGATCCCAAGATCTCATTTACAATAAAACTGCCACCTTGTGGAAGCACAAATACATGTGCATGCACACATGGGCACACGCCCCTCACTCCCTCCTGCAGAATACACGCCAACGTAGAGCGCCAGGCAAGGGGGAAGAATCTGAGTTCACCAACACGACGCACTTGGTAGAGATCCCAGATGTAATGTGACAGCCCCCTGCCACCAGAGATGGAGCAAACTGTTTAACTGGCTCACCTCTGAACATAAAAGCAGCTTCTTTTTAATGAGGTTGGGGTGTCCCCTGGCTTGACACAGAGGAGTAACCCAGGAGCTCAAGGTGACAGGAAAGCTGGGGTGGAGCCCAAGAGCACAGTGGAGGGGCAGGAGGGCCTCTGCAGGAGGGCTTCTCTTGAGGGTTCCCAGTGTGTCCTTTGGTCCTGCTGGTGCTGTTGGCAGTGGGGCTTTCTGTTCACCTGAGTGGGGCTCCAGGGTGACACTCCCTGCCAGTTCTGATGAACCTGCAGGAAGCTCCCCAGACAGAAGCCTCTCCGGCGAGAGGCTTCCTGACAGCCAGAGCTAGACTGGGTGCCCCTGAGGACTTCCCCACATCCAGAGGGCCACAGCCACATCCTCTCCCGAAGGAACTGCAGCTCATCCTCGGAGGTGCCCTTCCAGGGTCTTCCCTTCTGGGATATTCCTCCTCCTTTCTGGAGGATCAGCCTCTCCCACACATGCCCTCCTGGCATTATTTAGCACCCTAATGACCCACTTAGGAACCAGCCCACACTGACGTACCAACAGTTCTTTAGATTAAGTGCTTGGCGGGTGGGCCTGTCCTTGGCCTGGGCTGCTTCCTGGTGCCTGTGCTGGAATGAGGGTCCCGGTGGCCTGGTTCAATCCTGTCCACAGCTTCTTTTCTTGTGTCCTGGGCAGACTCTGAAGGTTTCTGTATCTGGGTTTCCTCACATGTGACAATCACAAGCTCAGGTGCAGTGGTTCTGTGTACGGTCCCCGCTAGACCCTCCCCACGCACAGCTCTGAGCACACACAATGTCTCCTAGCTGCTGTTGTTCACCCACACGGCCCTGAGTGAGTGTGTGGACCAATCTCTCTCCACACAAGCACCTGTTCTCCACCAAGACCAGAACTTGGCACAGGACTCTGGATGACCCTCTGCTCAGAACAACCGCTCCCCATCAGTCACATCACCTTGGCCATGTTACCTCCTGCCTTTAGTTTCCAAGCTAGAAAATGGAGATAATGGGTTGTTGTGAAGGTGAAATGGATTGAAGATGGCCAGGTATTAATAACACGGTCCTGGGGCAAGAACAGGCCTGTATGGATGCTGTGTAGTTAGTGATCATGCACGTCAAGGTGGCAGAGGGTTAATACCTCCCACAGAACATGCACTCCTTTCCCAAGACCAAAATGCAGGAGGCCACCGGAAGGGCCTGTTTGAAGCAGGTTCGTTGGAGCACTGCGAGTAAGTACACGCGGGGAGACGCTCACTCACTGAATGATGATACTCCATTCTGGGGTACGTGAAAATAATGTAAGTGCTTATTGTGCTTATGGTGAAGTACCCGTGGCTATTTATGATGCATTCGACTCTGCAGGGAGGGTGTGAGCTAATGTCCTGAGGTTAGAGCTGGCTGAGCAGCTCCGGCAGTTGACCTCTGGAGCATCTCAGAGCAGGCAGGAGGGGAGCCGAGGGCCGTTGCTCTGTGCAGTCCAGGCCTCAGTGTGCTTCACGCTCTCCTCGGGATGCAGGAGTCTCTGTGCAGCCATCCCCAAGCCCCACAGCGCAGGAGATCTGCGTTCCCTTGGCAACACAGAGGACTGTTCCACACAGCCGCAGGAAACACCTGCACCGAGGCAAGCCTGGACCTGAAAGCTGAGACGAGGTCCTTGGCAGCTGGAATGCAATGTCTTGGCACTTGGAGGTTTTGCTGCTTTTCAAGTTATAATGCAACAGTCACACAAGTTTTACAGGCAAGATCTGCCCTTTGGGACTCAAGGGTTCCCAGGATCCATCTCCAGACTATAACACGCAGACCTTGAGAAGGCACGAGAGCCGCTGTGCTTGAGACGCCTGAGCAGAGTCTGGCAGGTTTCCCTGACGTCCTGCATCCCCACAGGCAATGATCATCATGTTTCCCCTTTTGCACGAAGCAATTTTATTCAAGATTCTTACTTTTACTGTACTTTAATATGAATGTCATTCATAAAAATTCATGGCTGGTTTTTACTATCAGCTAACTCAGAAGTAAATGTGCAATTTTAATTGATAATGGATTTAACTATGGAGCCGATTAGCAAAAAAAAATTTCTCGAAATATCAGAACAGCTCTCTAAACACCACCAGGAAGGTTTGATTTCACACAAATCAAAGGGGAAAGACTCTTGGGGTTGGGATACAGTAGCATTTATAAGGTAACATACTAGTTTTATTTATTTATTTATTGGTACCAGGACTCAAACCCAGAGGAGCTTAACCATTGAGCCACATCCTCAATCCTTTTATATTTTTTGTTTTGAGACAGGGTCTCACTAAGTTCCTTATGGCCTCCTAAATTACTGAGGCTGGCTTTGCACTTACAATGCTCTTGCCTCAGCCCCTGAGGGACTAGGATTATAGGTGTGCACCACTGCACTCAATAGGTTAGTTTTAAAAATACTTGGAACCACTCAGGCACAGAAAATCAATTTACTCAATTTTGTGAAATGAGAATAAACAAGTAATTCAATAAAAATATCACTCTTGATAATGCCCATTTGTAATAAGAATTTAAATACGTGTGTGTGTGTGTGTGTGTGTGTGTGTGGTTGTGCATTCTAAAATATAATTTTTTCTCTACAGGTATGCACCTGATATTCTCTTTAAAGTATTGCTTTTGTGTCTCAAATTTCACTCCTCTGATGTAAGGGTCCAGTATATGAATTTTCAACCATGAATAAACAAACAAGGAAAGATGGCTCCTGGGTGGGAGCATGTGCTACTGTTTCCTCGCACACGGACCTCCAGCTCTGCCTGGGGCAGGCACCAGCACTCGACATGGATGATAACATCTTCGCATGCTGGTGTGAGCACTGGGATTTCTTGTATGCTTGTTTCATGAGAATCAGGGAAGGTGAGGGTTTCAGACTAAATTTTTCACATATAAAATGAAGACCACCCTAGCCTGGACTTTATGATGTAAGAACAATACCTTTAGCAATCACTGCACATTTTATAAATCTTAAACTATATTTTTAAATAACTAAATGCTGGACGCTATAAAAACTTATGAATTAGGAGCTGGGTATGTGAAAAGGATACTGAAAGTGGGGAAACCGCACATGCTTTCTCATGATTCAAGAGATCCAACTGACATGCGCTGCTCGCTAACAGCCTAAGTTCCAAGGGTATGCGCACCTGTGTGCATGTGTATGGAATAACTTCTGATTTACATGTCAAGATCTAATCACCAGATGTCCAATTTCTTATACTAATAGTAGCTATTAGCCTCTGTTTCGCTAAAAATGAACTTCTGAATTAAGAAAAACTAACAGTTAAAAAAACTAGACACACATGGTTTTTGCAGCATTGGAATCGAACCCTGCCAGGCAAATGCTACACTCCCAGAACAACAAAAATGTTTTATTTCACAATACGGATGGTAAGGCAAATCTTTCAGTTTGCATTAAGAAAATTAATCAATCACATCATGATTGCTTTTCATCAGGGAAATGAAAGTAATCAATGTTATATGTGCAAAATCAATAGCAATCTCTCAAAAAATTCCTGCAATTGGAGACTTCATGGTTCCTCCTGGGAGGCCTCAGCACATTTCCTCTTTAATTACTGAAAATGGAAAGCCATTCAACTTGCAATTTCTCCTAAACTATGCTCCTGGAGTGCTGGGACTGGAGCTCAAATAAGTCATTCCCTGCAGTTGGAGATTTCTTGTACCATGTGCCAGAAGACAGGTAAAATGATAGGTTCACAATTCCTCTCAATAAATATTTTATTGGCTTAAGTTACGTAAATGGTTGATCTCAGTGAATATGCTGGTAAATGGTTTCATGTAGTAATAATTCTCTAACACAAATACTAAAATGTTAATGAAATACTTTTGTCTAATGGAATTTTAATGAAGAAATAAGACTTTTTACATGATTAAACATTTTGATAACTGTGATTTTACATAATTTCTAATCTGCTGACAGTTGAAAGAGTAGTTCAAAGAACTCGTGTTATGATTTGGACTACATCTTCTCCAAAATGAAATGTTAAAGCCATAATCTCCAGTATCTGTGAATGTGGCCTTATTTGGAAATGGGTTACTGTGGATGTTATTAGTTCAAATGAAGTCATTCTGGAGTAGCAAGGGCTCTGAATCTAATATGACTAATGTTCTTATAAGAAGAGAGAAATATACATAAAAGCATAGAGAAGACAGCCATGGGAAGATGGAGGCAGAGACTATAGTGATGTTTCTACAAGTCAAGAAATGTCTGGGGCTATTAAGTGCTGAGAGAAAGTGTCCCCTCTTGAAGGCAGAAGAAGCATAGCCCTGCTGACAATTTTAAGTCTCTAGAACTGAGAGAAACTAAAATTTTAAGCTACATGGCTTGTGTACTTTATCATGGCAATCCTAGGAAACTAGCCCAGTACTCCACCCACTGCAATCCCCTGAATATTTATGGACCTCCTCAAATGCAGATATTGAAACCCAGCCCCCAAAGTGATGAGGGATGGTATCAGGAGTGGAATCTTGAGGAGGTGGCAAGGTCCTGAGAGTGGATCCTTGATGATTGAGATCAATGTCTTTATAAGATCCCAGACCAATAATATTGAGTACTCTCTAGCCATGCTAGAAAAAAGGTAAGGAAGACACAAATTACCATGTCAGAAATGAAAGAGATTCCACAGACATCAGAAGGATAATGAAGGATCACCAAGAACAACTTAGAGTACACGGTTGGTTTATAACATAAATTTAATGGGCTAGTTCCTTGAAAGATACAATCTGCCAAAAACTCTTATGAACAAACAGACCATCTGAGTATGTCTGTATCAGATACGTAGAATTAAGAGTCTCTAATCTTCCAAAACAGAAAGCACCAGGCCCAGATGGGTTCACTAGTGAATTTTATAAATCATTTCAGGAAAAAAGTACATAATGTTCTTTAAAATCTCTTTAAGAAAGTAGAAGCAGAGGGAATACTTCAACCCATTCCATAACGCTAGTAATACCCTAACACGAAAGCCTATAACATTACAAGAAAAGTAAACTACAGATCAATATCTCTCATTAACATAGATACAAAAATCCTCAATGAAATATCAGCAAATTGAATCCACAAAAATTAGTATATAACATAACCAAATATCCAAGGAAACAAATCCAAGGAATTCAAGGTTGGTTCAATACTCAAAAATCAATTTAACATATCACATAATCAGGCTAAAAAAGAAAAATCACACAATGATATCAATAGATGCAGAGAGGCCCAGGACAAGGCCACCAACCCACACAGAGCCCAGGAAAGCCCAGGACAGCCCCTCCCACCCGGACAGAGACCAGGAAGGCCCAAGACAGGACCGCCCATCTGGGTGGAGCCCGGGTAGGCCCAGGACAACCGCACTGATCCCTGTGAAGCCCACACCCATGCACAGGACTGCCGACCATTCTGAGGACCATCCCACACACCACAGGTCTACATCTCCAAACAGACCTCCTAAAGCCAGTGTTTAGCCTGCCCTTTCAGCCCTATCTCTAAAAGAGGTCACCACCATCTTGGGAAACCTTCAATGCCATCTCAGGTTACTCCTCTATTGTCACTACCATCCTTAGTTGCGGCAGCTTCTATCTAGGGACACTGGGTGGGATCTGGAAGCCCAACACCAAGGTACTTACAAGTTTGACAATATCCTGCTCCCAACTAGAGACATGGCTGCTTCCATCTAGGGAAAATGGCTAGGACCAAGAAGACTATTACCAAGGTCCCTGCAGGCTTCATTACACCAGAGGTATCCCTGCTAGGTGTGCTAATAGCCATCATCTTGTTGCAGAGGCAGGAGAGAGCCTTACAAAGGGTCACCTCTTTTTATCTCCTTTCTCCTGTTAACAGCCAACTTCTTTTGATTCATCTTTGACTCTTCCTATGATCTAATACCTCTATAATCTTACCTCCTACCTCATAAAAGCCATACCCTACAAGCCCCCCTTCTCTCTTTGTCCACCAGTAGAAACAATAGACCTTTTTGTAAACCTACTGTTTATATTGCAGATAATAATTGAACACATCATTTCTGTTTAGTGGAACAAAACTGTAATCATCTAAACTGAAACTATTTGGTTTAAGGTTGTATATTGTTTGCATTGGGTGTTATTAATACTGATCTCCTCCTTAAAATGAATCATTGGTAACCTGTAGGGACATTATAAGATTATAGGATAGAAATTATCACCTCAGATCCACACTGGTAGAGGGGAAGACACACAGAAAACATGAAAAGACAAGGGAAGAAAGTGCCCCAAACAAACCAAGATGATACAATAATAGAATACATTGATAGAACAGTAGATGAAATGTCAGAGAAGGCGTTCAGAATGTACATAATTAAAATGATCTGCAACTCAAACAATGAAATAAGAGCAAATACAGGCAACAATTGATCACTCCAACAAAAAGATAAGAGAGCAAATACAGGTATCAAAAGGTTACTTCATGAAAGAAATATTCTGAAGAAAAACCAAACAGAAATCCTTAAAATAAAGGAAACAATAAACAAACAAACAAAAAACTCAATAGAAAGCATCACCAACAGACTAGATCAGTTGGAAGACAGAACTTCAGAAAATGAAGGCAATATATACAATCTTGAAAATAATGTTGACTACACAGTGAAGATGGTAATAACCATGAACAGAACATCCAAGAATTATGGCATAACATGAAAAGACCAAATTTAAGAATTATTGGGATAGAGGAAGACAAAGAGATACAAACCAAAGGAATGCACAACCTCTTCAATGAAATAATATCAGAAGATTTCCCAAACATAAAGATGAATCAGAAAATCAAATACAAGAAGCTTAAAGAACATCAAATGTACAAAATTACAACAGATACACACCAAAGCACATTATAATGAAAATGCCTAGCATACAGAATAAGGAGAGAATTTTAAAGCCACAAGAGAAAAGTTTCAGATTACATATAGGGAGAAACCAATTCAGATCTCAGCAGAGTTCTCAACCCAGACCCTCAAAGCCAGGAGATCCTGGAACAACATATACCAAGCTCTGAAAAAAAAATGGATGCTAATCAATAATCTTATATCCAGAAAAATTAAGCTTCAGATTTGATGACAAAATAAAAACCTTCCATGATAAACAAAAGTTAAAAGAATTACAGCAAGAAAGTCTGTACTATAGAACATTCTTGGTGAAATATTCCACAAGGAGAAAATGATAAGCAACAATGAAAATCTGGAAAGGAAGAAACTAAACTAAAGGAAAAGCCAATGAAAAGAGAAACCAAGTCAAGTTAAAAACCAAAAATAAACCAAAATGACTGCGAATACAAATCATATTTCAATAATAACCCTGAATATTAATGGCCTAAATTAATTAATTAAAAGACATAGACCAGTGGATTGGATTCTAAAAAAAAGACCCCAAAACATGCTGCCTTCAAGAGACTCATCTTATTGGAAAAACATCCACAGACTGAAGGTGAAAAGTTGAGAAAAATCATACCATTCACATGGACCATGTAAACAAGCAGGGGTTTCCATCCTCTTGTCAGATAAAGTGGACTTTAAACCAAAGTCAGTGAAAAGAGATAAAGAAGGACATTTAATACTGCTTAAGGGAATCATACATCAACAAGATATAACAATCATAAATATTTATGCCCCAAAGAATGGAGCATCTATGTATATCAAACAAACCCTTCTCAATCTCAAGAATCAAACAGACCACAACACAATAATACTGGGTGATTTTAACACACTTCTCTCACCACTGGATAGATCTCTCAAACAAATTATAGAACTCAATAATACAATCAATAATTTAGACTTAACAGACAATATAGAATATTTCAACCATCAATGAGTGAGTACACTTTTTTCTCAGCAGCACATGGATTCTTCTCTAAAATAGACCATGTTATTCCACAAAGCATTTCTTAACAAATACAAAAAAAAAAAAAATAGAATACTACCCTGCATTCTATCAGACCATAATGGAATGAAATTAGAAATCAATGATAAAATAAAAAATAGAAGTTACAACAACACCTGAAGACTAAATAATATGCTATTGAATGACATATGGATAGCAGAAGACATCAAGGAGGAGATAAAAAAAATTCTTAGATGTAATTGGGAATTCTAAAACACCATATCAAAATCTTTGGGACACTACAAAGGCAGTGCTAAGAGGCAAGTTCATTACATTGACCTCATTCATTAAAAGAAAAAAGAATGTCAACAAGTAAATGACCTGACTTTACATCTCAAAGCCCTAGAAAAAGAATAACAAATCAACACCAAAAGTAGAAGACCAGAAATAAAATCAGAGCTGACATCAATGAAATTGAAACAAATGAAACAATTGAAAAACCTGACAAAACAAAAAGCTGGTCCTTTGAAAAAATAAGTAAAATTGATAAACCTTTAGCCACACTAATGAAAAGAGGAAGAGAGAAAAGTGAAATTACTAAAATTTGTGATGAAAAAGGAAATATCATGACAGATACTACTGAAATAGAGAAGAAAATTAGAAACTATTTTGAAAATTTATACTCCAAAAAAATAGAAAACCTTGATGACAGTGGCAAAATTCTAGAGAAATATGATCTGCCCAAACCAAATCAGGAGGACATACACAATTTAAACAGATCAGTTTTGAGGAATGAAATAGAAGACGCCATCAAAAGCCTACCAATCAAGAAAAGCCCAAGACCAGACGGGTTCTCAGCCAAGGGTCTACAGGACCTTCAAAGAAGAATTAATACCAATACTCCTCAAATTATTCCATGAAATAGAAATGGATGGAACCCTTCAAACTCATTCTATGAGGCCAGTATCACCCTGATACCTAAGTCAGACAAAGACACATCATGGGAAAATAAAAAACTTCAGACCATGTATCACTAATAAACACAGATGCAAAAATTCTCAATAAAATTCTGGCAAATCACATACAAAAACATATTAAAAAGATACTGCACTATGATCAATTGGGGATTATTCCAGAGATACAAGCTTGTTTCAACATATGGAAATCAATAAATATAATTCATCATATCAATAGACTTAAAAACCAAGAATCATATGATCATCTAAATAGATGCAGAAAAAAGCATTTGACAAACTATAGCATCCCTTCATGTTCAAAACACTAGAAAAACTAGGGATAGTAGGAATATACCTCAACATCATAAAAGTTATATAGGTTAAAATCAAGGCCAACGTTATTGTAAATGGAGAAAAAATGGAAGCATTTCCTTTAAGAACAGAAATATGACAGGAATGTCCTCTCTGTTATTCAATAGAGTCATTGACATTCAACAGAGTCCTTGAAACATTAGCCAGAGCAATTAGATGAAAGAAATTAAAGGGATACAAATAGGAAAAGAAGAACTCAAACTATCACTATTTGCCAATGATGTGATTTTATACTTAGAGGATCTGAAAACTCCACCATAAAACTTCTAGAATTCAGCAAAGTAGGATATAAAATCAAGACCCATAACCTTGATTTTTTATAGGATATAAAATCAAGACCCATAATCAAGACCCCAAATGTATTTCTATACATCAGTGATGAACTCTCAGAAAGAGAAATTAGGAAAACTACCTCATTCACAATAATCTCAAAAACAAAAATACTTGGGAATCAATTCAACAAAAGAGGTGAAAGACCTCTAAAATGAAAACTACAGAACACTAGAGAACGAAATTGAAGAAGACCTTAGAAAATAGAAAGATCTCTCATATTCTTGGATAGGGAGAATTACTATTGTCAAAATGGCCATACTACTAAAAGTGTTACACAGATTTAATGCAATTCTAATTAAAATCTCAACTGCATTCCTCACAGAAATAGAAAAAGCAATCATGAAGTTCATTTGAAAAAATAAGATACCCAGAATAGCCAAAGCAGTTCTTAGGAAGAAGAGTGAAACAGGAAGCATAACAATACCAGACCAAAACTATACTACAAAGCTATAGTAACAAAAACAGCATGGTATTAACACCAAAATAGACATGTAGATCAAGGTATAGAATAGAAGACACAAAGACAAACCCACATAAATACAATTATCTCATACTAGACAGAGGCTCCGAAAGCACACATTGGAGAAAAGATAGTCTCTTCAACAAATGTGCTGGGAAAACGAGAAATCCACATGCAGCAAAATGAAATTAAACTACTATCTCTCACCTTGCACAAAACTCAATTCAAAGTGGAATTAGGACCCTGCACCTAATAGAAGAAAGAGTAGGCCCAAATCTTCATCATGTCAGATTAGGTACTGACTTCCTTAACCAGACTCCTAAAATGCAAAAAATAAAATCAAGAATCAATAAATGGGATGGATTCAAACTAAAAAGCTTCTTCTCATCAAAGGAAACAATAATGTGAAGAGAGAGCCCACAGAGTGGAAGAACATCTTTACTACATGTACATCAGATAGAGCAGTAATTTCCAGGATATATAAAGAACTCAAAAAACTTAAAAAACGCCAAAAGAAAATAAATAACCCAATCGATAAATGGGCTAAGGTACTGAACAGACACTTCTCAGATGATATACAATCAATCAACAAATATATGAAAAAATGTTCAACTTCTCTAGCAGTTAGAGAAATGCAAATCAAAACTAGTCTAAAATTTCATCTCACTCCAGTCAGAATGGAAATTATCAAGAATATAAGCAATAATAACTGTTGGTGATGATGTGGGGGAAAAGGTAAATTCATACATTGTTGGTGGCACTGCAAATTGGTGCAACCAATCTGGAAAGCAGTGTGGAGGTTCCTTAGAAAACTTGGAAAGGAACCACCATTTGACCCAGCTAACCCACTCCTTGGTCTATACCCAAAGGACTTAAAAACAGCATATTACAATGATGCAGCCACATCAATGTTTATAGCAGCTCAATTCCCAATAGCTAAACTGTGGAACCAATGTAGATGCCCTTTAACCGATAAATGGATAAAGAAACTGTTGTATATATACACAATGGAATATTACTCAGCAATGAAAGAGAATAAAATTATGGCATTTGCAAGTAAATGGATGGAACTGGAGAATATCATGCTAAGCGAAGTAAGCCAATCACAAAAAAACAAAAGGCTGAATGGTCTGTCTGATAAGTGGATACTGATCCATAATGGCTTGGGGAGAATGGAGAAACTTTAGGCAAAGAGGAGGGAAGGGAGGGGAGCAGGCATGGGGGCAGGAAAAACAGTGGAATGAGATGAACATCATTGCCCTGGGTACATGTACGACTGCAGATATGGTGCAACTCTACATCCTGTACAGCCAGAGAAATGAAAAGTTGTGCTCCATTTGTGTACAATGAATCAAAATGCATTCTACTGTCATGTACAACTAATTAGAACTTAAAAAATAAATGCAGAAAAAGCATTTGACAAAATTCAACATCGATTCATGATAAAATCTCAATAAACTAGAAACAGAAACTTTCTCAACCTGACAAAGGATATCTATTAAAAGCTGACAGCCAATGTCATGTTTAATGGTAAAAACTAGAAAATTTTCCACTAACATCAGGATGTCCTGTCTTGTTATTCCTTTCTGACACTGTACAGAATGCTAACACAATACAGGAAGAAAAGAAAATAAAACATATTACAAAAGGAGAAGAGAAGAAAAATTACCATTACTCACAGATGACATGAACATCTATGTAGAAAATTCAGGTAACCAAAAAAAACCAAAACAAAACACACACACACACACACCCTGGCACACACAATCCTCTTCGAACTAATAAGCACATATAACAAGGTCGCATGATACAAGGTTAATATACAAAAGTCAACTGTTTTCCTATATACTAGCAACACAAATGGAATTTGAATGTAAAAGCACAAGAACATTTGCAGTCACAACCCCCAAAAGGAATTACATATGAACCAAACATAATAGACACAGTATCTATATGAGGAAACTAAAACTCTGATCAAAGAAATCAAAGAAAAAATAAAGAGAGATATTCTATGTTAATAGACAAGAAGACTGAATTTTGTCAAGATCTCAGCTCTTCCAAATTGATCTACAGATTCAATATAATCCCAATGAAAATCCTAGTAAATGATTTTGAAGATATCAATAAACTGACTCTAAAGTCCATATAAAATAGCAAAAGATCTAGAAGAGCCCCACAGTATTGAGGGAGAAGAACAAAACTGGAGCAGTGTCACTATCTGACTATAGAGACTTTGTGCAAATCTACCCAACTGGGACAGTTGGTATTGGTGAAAGAACAGACAAACAGATCAAGGGAACAAAAAGCAGAGGACGGAAGTAGACCCACATAAACCAGGGGCAAAGACAGTGCCATAGAGCAAAGGTAGTCTTTTCAACAAGTGGTGCTGGAATAACTGGACAACCACATACGAAACAATTAGTCTAGACCCAGATACTTCCTTCTGAAAAATTCATTCCAAATGGATCACAAGGAGATGCCCATAGAGGAGGAGGGTACAGAGAAGATTCTGGAGTGAAACTGGACATACTGTCATACTGTATGCATGCATGAGTGACTAACAGCAAATCCAACCATTATGATAATGTACCAATGGAACATGTTTAAATAAACAAACTGGATCCTAGACCTAAATGTGAAATGCAAACTATAAAGCTCTCAGCAGCTAACAGAAGCCAACACCTGGATGACAGTGGGCAGCATGACCCCATTTTAGATATAACATCCAAGTCACCAACTACACAATCAATAATTGATAGTCTGGAGTTCATTCAAATCATAAAACTCTGCTCCTCAAAAGAAAATGTCAAGATAATGAGAAAAAAGCCACAGACTGGAAAAATATTTACAAAGAACACATCAAATAAACAACATCCAGAAAATATACAAGGACCTTCTAAACCTCAACAGGAAAAAGAAACTTAGAAATGGGCTGAACACTCTCAGACATTCCACCACAGAAGACATACAGAGGACACATAAACAACGTGTGAAAAGACACAGGTGGTCACATGTCATCAAGCAAAGGCAAATGACAAAGGCAAGGAGATAACACTCTGCACCTATCGGAATGGCCCAAATCAGGAACACAGACAATGTTAAACACTGGAGAGAAACTTCCATTCATTGCTGGTGGGATTTCTCAATGGTACAGCTACTTTGGAAGACAGTTTGGCCATTTCCTATAACACTAACCACACTCCAGCCTGACATTCCAGCAATCGTGCCCCTTGGTATTTACCTGAAGGAGTGCAAAACTTACGTCCATACCAACACCCGTGCAAGGCTGTTCAGATCATGTTTATTCACGACTTCCCAAACCTGAAGCAGCCAAATGTCCTTCGGTAGGTGAGTGAGTGATCGGGCCACCCACACCCAGACAGTGGGATATTGTACACAAGTAACTGAGCTGTCATCATGGAAAATAAGGAGGAAACTTAGAGTGATAAAGAGCCAATCTGAAAAGTCCGCATAGTCTTTGAGTCCAAACACGTAACATTCTGGAAAAGGCAAAACTGAGGAGACAGAAGACGGGTGATTGCCAAGGGCTCAGAGGGAGGGATGAGCAGGTAGAGCCCCGAGCGTGCTCAGGGCAGTGAAAATACTACACCTCAGTCACTGTACATTTGACCAGATGCATGGAATGTACAAAACCAGGAATGCACCCCAACATTAACGAAGTCATTCATTGGAACCCCAACTGGTGGCATCACAATATGATTCCCACGTTATTAAAATAAAACTTGCAAAATGCTAATGGAGAGTGCCTCGGCTCCTTGCTATGATCTGTAAGTATCCATATCTTCCCAGTCCTCTCCCCCATGCAACCACTGCCCCTTGCCTGGGGCTCCTCTGGGAGCCTTCTCAGGGATGGATGGGCATGGTATGCAGCAGGGTGCTGAGGAAGAAGTGAACGAGCCCCCACATCAACTGATTTATGCTCCATCTGGTGACCATTCCTTATGCTAAAACATCTATTTACTTAGCAGTTTTAATTCTGGGAAAAGATACTTCTTAACATGTTATGGACATTGATGTTTCTACTTACATAAATTATCTGTTCAAATGTTTTGGCTATTTAAAATTGTGGTTGTGTTTTTTGCTGATATTATAAAACACTTGTCATTTGTTAGCATAAACTTTGGAACAAGGAGCAGAAATTCAGAAAAAAACAAAAACTCAATAACTACAAAAAATAATCTATTTGGAATAGCAGAGTGTTCAGGCATGATAAATCATAAAATGCTAATTCAACCTAAATTTATTTTCATTGTTTTCTTCCAACATAATAATCAAATATATCACACATATTGTTTTGTTTAAATTAGTTTTAAAGCAATACTGGAAAATATTTTACACCACATCTTATCCTATAGGGGTTGGGGGCATGCTATGCTAGCATACTAGAGTCTCTAAGCAGCTCTGTACTAGAAAAAACATGCTAAGACCCTCACACACATTTCAATCATACCCTGTGTCCTGGAAGTGCAGCAATATCCACTGTTCAAGTACTCATGGCATGTTTTGTTAATAACAGAAGCTGCTATACTGTAGCAAATGCATACTTAAGGAATCAGGTATTTAGATCAGTGCAAGAAGTCTAATTGAGGCTTCTTACACGGATCAGAAGTCCGTGAAGTTTTAATCCTGCATTTTCCACAAACCTGTGTTCATTAAAGAAGTTTGCTTTACTACCAGAAAATGGAATATCAGGACACCCAGGAGTGCACAGGAGGGGCACAAAGGAGACAGTGTTTGAATCAGGGTGAAGAGGAGAAGATTAAAATAAACAGAGTAAAGAAGGGGGGAATTTCACTTGTTGTAATAAGCAGAACTGGGGCTGGGCATCAGAGAAGCAGGATCATATCCAGTAAGCCACAGGGCTTGCTGTGTGACCAAGGCCAAGTCCATCCTACTTTTCCATTTGCAAAGTGGATTGACTAGGATTGGTTGATGCATGGTGCAAAAAATCTTCAGTATAAGCCTACAAAGTACCCAGCCTAATACCTGACATATAGTAGGCACTCAATAAATGTAGATTCACTGATAAAAACAGTAGGATCAAAACAAATCACATTAAAGCATATTATTCACATAAACATTCACAAATCACAGTATGTTAATCCACCCCTCCTTCTCTGCATGCACAATTTGGGGCTAAGTTTAAGAATTCAATTCCTGAAAGGGACAGGACAGGAAGAAACATGAGCTGTCAGGGAAGAGAAGGAACACGACATTCTGCCCAAAGTGCCACACAATGTGGGGGACAGCCGATATGGTTTACCACCTCCCTTCTCTTCACTTTTACCTAACTTTGTGCAAAACACACCAGCCATGGGGAAGTAACGGATTCCAGTTCAAGGCAAGAAACACAGATCGCTGTCCCCAGATTACTAATGTCCAACAACGGTGTTTCTGGACAGTATTTATTGAAGACCAGGTACCATAACAGAATGCACTCCAACATTTACTCCTGTTCAAAAAAATGCAACACACCCCAAGAGTGCTTTATGAATCTGGCTTTTAAAATCTACCCAGAAGCAGTAGAACATATTTGTGAAAGCTTAAGTGGAAACCTACAGGTGCTACTCCCGGCTCCCTCATTTCAGGCAATGTATTACTTAGATTTTGAAAGTGTGACTCCCACCTAGTGACCAGGAGATCCCTACACAGCCTCCTCTACCACACACAACCAAGCCTGCGAGGGCAGAAGGAAGAGTGCTTCAAATTCTGCCTTTCATCTTCAAGGACAAACTCTGAAGAGCTGCCAGACCTTCAAAAGAATCCGACCACACCCAGCAGGCTGTTCTCATAAAAAGAAAAGCAAATCCATGTAAGCCCTAAAAAAAAAAAAAGAAAGAAAGAAAAAGAACCTGAAAATAACTCTAGAAAAAGACTGTTACAGAAAGACCCACTAGGGCAACAGAATTTGGTAGGAGAACAGAGGGCACCTTCCCAGGTAGCACCTGCCCCTGTGCCCTGGGCGCCCCCCAGTCCATTGCTGGAGTGGGAAGCTGGTAGGGAAAATCTCATGAGCATCGTTCAGAAAGCAGCCCCTCTCATTCTGAAATATAAGCCATACAGAGGACGCGGTGCTGTCCTAAACCTGCACCTCGTGACCCAAGGTCATTGCATGGTGCCCCCATGTCCTAAAGCTCAGCTGAGCTGTCCAGTTCAAAGCCAGGCAGCCAGGCAGCCAGGGAGGGGGCTGGCAGCAGCAGGAGCTGCAAGGGGGTGACCTGCAGGACACCAGGCAAAGACTCTGGTAGGGAAGCGTCCACCATCCCCTGCAGGTAAGTCAGAAGAACCAGAGGAGAGCCAACCCTCCTGCTACAGAGCAGCAGATCCCTGCTTTCTGGTCTGAGCCCAGGCTTTCCCATAGGCTTCCCTGTGTACCCAAAGAGAAAATGAGACGCACACAACTTTCCTTTGGAGTCTAGCTTTTTGGCAGATAACAGGTAGCGATGCTCCTGGAGAGTCCATTTACTCATTAAGATCTCTGTCCTAAGCCTTTATATTGAGGTTCAAATGCACTTTGAGATTTTAACAATGGCACATTTTTATAGTAACAAAAATTGAAAACTTTACCATGACTGTTTAAAATTTTGTAACATCAGAACTATATCTGAGCACAAGGTTATAGCTCCCTCCACAAACTTCCTGAGATCATTAATGATTACTTTGGGAGAAGGTCATATTTACATGCAGCATTGTGGCCATGCTAAACAATAGCAAGATGCGTCATCATCCTATTCTAAGTGACAAGGCCCTGCCCAGCACAGAATCTCCAGGTGTTGGTTTGGGAGCCGCTCGCCATGGTGATGGGGGAGGCCCATGGGAGGGGTGGGGCAGGTGAGAACAGAAGGTTCCTTCCTCTTCCCCCACACGCCAGTGAAAAATCAATGTGCGGAAACATCCATAAAGTTATCTAGCATGAAATGGATAGAAAACCAGAGCCATCTTGAAGGAGCTGGAAGTCACCGTCTCTAAGAAGAAAAATCAGAAGGAAAGGGCCGCGGGGAGTAATGCTGTTTCCCACAAACCCCACCAACTAACTTTTAAAATACAGGTATGTGTGACGGAGAAAAACCTGGAGTGCATAACGACATGCATCGAAATAGGTCATCAGAAATTTACTGCCATAGTAACAAAAGGGTGTAACAGGGAAGTTAGAAAAAAAAGGAATGAGATTTTACGTAAAACGACAGAACAGGAGAACGCTTCAGCAATGACATTTATTTGATGAAGCAGCATATCATTAAAATCATGCTGTTGAAGAAAATTTTAAGGCCTGGAGAAGTGCAGAAAATCTGTGCAAAGAGCAGCTGCTGGGATGCTCCAAGGAATATGGTCTTTGTGTGACTTTTCTACCTGTGAAAGAGGGAGAGGGTGAGTCTGGGACGACCAAGAAGCACATCGAAGGAGAGCCAGTGATGATCTCCGTGTGATGGGATCATTTGTGATTTTTAATTTTACTCCTGTTTTCTAGGAATCTTCCAACCTTCTAAAATAAACACATTAGATTTATGGTGAATTCTTTTTCAAAATAAACAATGAATAGAATGTAGGACGAGAGCACGGGGCCATTCTCTTGTGTCAACAGCAAGTTTCCACTAAACCCAAGGGTGAGGAGTGCCACCTTGGACCAGTTACGATTTTCTGGGGAGCTAGCCTGGAGTGACAGGAGTCGATTAATGGCCAGGACTTCATCAGAGGTCAACCATCCAATCACACGACACAATTCCATGCGGAAGCCTAGTGAGCACGTGGCTTCTGAGAGGAGCTAAGAAATCCTGGGTTTCCAGAACAGTGAGGAACCCATGTGGTGGGGTGGGTGCTGCTTCCACGAGGCCGGTCCTTTCCTCTGCGCTGCAGTGCTGTGCGCCCTCCACACAGGCGCCACGTGTACACCCAGCCTCCTGCCTCCTTGATCGTTCATCTGATGATTCTGCCAAAGCTGACTGTGTACTTTGCTTATGAGAAAGCAGATGTGGCTAATTTGAAAACCCTGCCCGGCTCATGCAAACAATCTTTTCCAGGTGTGTTCAACAACAAACTGAAAAGATGGGTGGTTGCGGTTTCTGTTCTACTGTCTTGACTAATAGTGAATGTGTCGTTTATCTCCAGTGGTTTAAGGAATCAGCACTTATGTTTCTTGGGTTTTTTTTTTCTTGAATCTAAAATACTCTATTTTAATCTTCTACATAGTAATGTCTATACACATAGGAAGGGGAAACCACAAGTTAAATCATTTGAGCTAGGGTGTGTCAGCAGCGTTCTTGGCGTCTGAGTTTCCGTGCTTGAATGGCAAGCCGCCTGTGATCGCGGGGTTCCTACTGCCACCGGAAACTCTCAAAGCATTTCCCCATCGACTGTAAAGACAACACAAAGTGGCTTTCCTTATAAATCTGGCTTCTCTTTCCCACACTTCTTTGCTGCCTTCCTGTTCTCTAACAACCTCTTAATTGATTTACTTTGAAACCTCTTTCAAATTTTCTCCTTCTCCTTCCTGTAGGCGTCACATTTTCCCAGGGTGATCTGATAAACTCCAAGGCTTCTGTTACTTAGCACATGCAAATATGATGTGTCTCTTTCCTGAATCCCAGGACCAGCTGCCTCCTTGTCCTCTCCCAGTGGGTATCTTCCATGACCGTGGCCTTAATACATCTTACATGGAATCCCTGACCCTGTCACATAAGAAAGTCTCTTCACTGGGGCTCACATTCTTGGTAAATTGCACCATTCCTCCAAATTTCCAAAATAAAGTCGGGAGCCTCTCTTAAATGCACCCTCTCGGATGCATGTCCACATTACTGCTGAGCTCACCTTCAAATCACATCAACACTTCCTTCCCACAGCCACTGCCCTCAACACCACAGTGGTTTCCCAGGGTTTTATATGACCTGCTTCCAAGAACAGAGCTGCGGTGGTCCAACTCCATGCTTGGGCCAGGGCCGCTGAGACGAGGCCAAGGCCTCCTGCCCTTGAGCTCCCACAGTTCCATTTCCTTAGCCCACCACAGTGCTCTCAAAAGCCAAGACACCACGCATGGCGTGCCCTGAAACACTTAGAGAAACACATCAGTACTTCTGCACTGACCAGTGAATCGGTGCACCAGGCAGTGTAGGAAAGCAGAGCTGAGCTTCCTTATTGTTCTTGTACTCTCTGAAGCAAACGCAGCACCTGGCATGCAGCCGACCCTCCATAAAGAACGTTACAAGAATGAGTGATTAAAGAATTCTCACCATGGTGTCACCAGAAGTGCCTGTGAAGACAGCGTTTCCAGTGCGAGTTTGAGAGCAGGATCAGTGACTTACAGTGTGTTGGATTTCACGTGGATTCAAAGCATGCTACCTGTCACAGGGAGGAACCTGACTGCCGTGGTGAAAGGTAACTGCTCAGGAGGAAAGACCACGGCGGGAGGATCCGTCGCAGTGCTCTGGCCAGTGAGGGTGTGGGCTCTCCTCCACGACCTGCCCCGACCGCTGCGTCACCTGGGGCTGTTCAAGTGACTGCAGAGAGGACTGTGGAGAAGAGCCCCCTCAAAGTCCCAAATCCAGAATCCCACCGTCCATGTTTGCGTTTTCCTTTCCATTTTATTACCCACCATTCTCAATGAGGATGCAGAAGTGGTGTAAGCTCAAGACAAAGGTGCTGTGGTCAAGATGCTCCGCTTGCCAGACAATCCCTGTTCAGCACTGAGCGGTACCAGAACAGCACCAGTGAGGAGGCAGTGGGTCGGGAAGAAACGCGAAGGCCAGAGCAGACCCCACCGCGACCCCAGGCCTCAGACTGCTGGCTGAGCAGCCCTGCAAAACCACACTGTGAAGATCAGATGTCACCTCACTGTGAGATGAGGTCACAGTGACTCCCTGCCGCTGGGTACCTGTGGTGAGACCTCCCTTACCTACTTCCCATCTCAGCATGGGGCTCTGCAGCCACCCACTCGGCCACACAGACAAACAGCCCACGCGTGGGGGTGTCCTTCCTCCTAAGGCTACACTAAGCTTTGCTGTCCCTCACTGGTCACAGCAGAGGCCTTGTTTGGGTGTCTCTGGTCAGACCTGCTGTGAGCCAGGTGGCGACCATGGTGCTGAGGAGTCCGCATACTCGGGGAGGCCGAGCCAGGGCAGGTGTCAGCAGGAGCACGTGGCTGGCTGCATGGGCTCTGGAGCCCTCTTTCCCACCACCTCCTACTCCCTGGGTGAGTAGGTAGGAGTAGGCAGAGTTAGGCCTCGGTGGGGATGGGGACCGCAGGGAGGGAGCCCAGGAAGCACTTCCCCTCTCCTGGGGACTCAAGCAGTCTCAGGTCCCAGACACAGTGACCTGGGCTTGGCCCGCTTCCCATGGCCCTTCCTAGGAATACTGTCCAACAATCTTGCAGCTACTTTGTCTTTTTGTCTGTGTTTCTTCCCTAATTTGTGTTCCTGCTGCCACCAGCCTTTAAACCACCCTGACAACACCTCAACTGTCCCTCGCCTCTGATGCCTTCAGAAATCACACTTTAGATTGATTCCTTGTCTGCTTCTGCTTGTGACAGAAAATCCTCAGTGGGAACTTGGTTTTCCTTGCCATCGTCTAACCTTTTATTTTCTCATTTACTTTCTGAAGCCAAAAAAGGGAAACAAGAAAATGGTACTTTTTACTAGATAAAACCAAATATTTTTAGTTTTATCTAAATAGTTTGGTTATATTAGTGGGCAATAAAATCTAAGTATTTGACTAGATCTAACTAAAGAGAATATTCTTTATTCCTGCCTAAATTCCAACCCGATTTATAATCTTTAAAGTCTTAACCAAAATCTTTATCAGATATTGTCAGTTGTTACAAAAAGAAGTACACACACTTTTGTCTGCAACACTGTTCCAAAAATAAGCTTTCTCTTACGTTCTGTGTGTGTGGACCTATTCTGAGGCCGTAGATTTGTACACTGGGCTCACACTGATTCTTTCACATACCAGTCTCTCATTTTGTACCTCAGTTCCAGGTCATAGGAACTTTTGCCCTTCTCCTGAGTCATGTCTAAACTTGCCAAAGATTTAACCAACAGTACCTCCTCACATGCTCAAGATAGGGGAATTCAGGAACAGCAGCAAACACGGCAGGAGAATATGTTTTCAACAACAAATTCCTTCCCCATCTACAAAGCTCCCAGTGCTGTCCACAATTGGAGATGGAATTCTGAAATCCTGGGGAAATGTCGGCTCTACTCGTACAGTCCTTAAAGTAGGTTTTCATGTGATTTTTTTTTTCAGCTGACTACAATCATTAAAAAAATACAGACTATAAAATCTGTCAGAGAGGTTTTCACTTGGCAAGTCCTGGCTCAAGCTTTGCAAGTTAAATTATTGTAAAAAGTGCAGATTTCACAGGATCATCATCGAATATGATAAAACAGCTAACGTATAAATTACCTAACACCATATTTCTATTAATATTAAAATACCCAAATGTGACAGTTGTAATATATATATATAGTATTGGAAAAGGAATCAGGATATCAAAAATCCTGAATGAAGAAAAGCCATCACAGTAAGGCACAGATGTGTTTTTCTGGGTCTGACATTTCTGAGTATCCGTGAGTGCAGTTTGCAAAGCTCTGATATTGTAACATGATTTTCAAATATGGTTCAAAGACTGAATCTTTCTGTTAATTTAAATGCAAAGGAATTTCTGATTTTACAGCACTTGATTTATTAACAAAGATCCTGCTGAACTCCAAGATGAGCCCTGAACTGAATAAAAATGCCCTGCCACCCACGTCTACCTACTGTGAGCCAGATCTGCTGCTCAGAGTCAGAGGACTCTGGTGACTACAGTGGAATGAAGGAGAACACACTCCTTCACTCCTGCTCTCGGGGATGCCTCACCCCTCCCCTCCCTTCCTCTGAGAAGACTTAGGAGCATCAAGCCTTAGGAGAGCTCGGTGGTCCCCTGCAGTCTTCCCTTATGGAAGGGTGTGGATGAGACTCATCAATGGTAAGACATGGTCCAGAAGGAGCCTCCTGCTAAGGGCTGGACAGGGCACACCTGCACACAGCCCTGGTCATGACCTACAGGAAGTAAAACAGGAAAACACAACCTGAACCAGAGAAGAACCTGCAGCCACATGTCCATGTTGGCGTGGGGGGCTGTAACAAAATAGCTTAGACTGGGTGACTTACAAACAACAAAGGTATTTCTCCCTGTCCTGGAGGGTGGCCATCCCAGACCAAGGCACTGCAGATGTGGTGTCTGGAGAGGGTGCACAGCTCACAGCCAGCCAGCCAGCCATTCTTGCTGGGTCCTCCCAGTGTGGAAGAGGCCAGCCAGCTGGTTGTCCGCAGTCTCTTCCCCAGTCACCAGATGCCTGTCCTCAGGACCAACTGCCAACAGTCCCCACCACTGAACGCCATCACCTTGGGTGAGGATTTCCACATACGGACTTCAGGAACACAAAGTTGCAGACATAGTGCTGAGGCACTGAGTCACTGGAGTACAGCAGGTGTCTGGGACGTGGTGGTGCCCTGGTCTGGAGCAGCTCTGTGGTCTGGTGTGGTGAACTGGGAACTTGGAGGCCCTGCAAGGCAGTCATGCTCCTTAGCCAGCTTCACCATGAAACAGCCGCGAGAGTGACTCCAAGGCCCACACCACAGGCCTTTCAAACCATCCCTGGGGCTGGAACGCCTATGCTAGATTATTTTCCTGAATTAGGAATGAATGTTCTGTAGACAACAGAAGTGAAAAAAAAAAAACAAAAAACTCAGCTCTTGTGCTGAATTTATCACAGAATTGATGTCCTTGGAGGTCAGTGGGTTCTTAACATTTGTTTTGTATATTTTCCTCAAAAAATTTTTGGTAATAATTTCATTAAAATGCTTTTATTGTATGAGTCATGACTAAATATGCATTTTTTCCCAATAAGTAGAATTTACTTTTTCAATTATAGGTTCCTAGGAACCTTTGAAGTTAATACACAAAGTGAGATTTATTCTTACATTTATGGTAGTCATTGCCTAGGAGATTCATAAAAATTTCTAAGTCCACTGATATGGCTTTCTGTTTCAACACTCAGTGTAATTTAAAGAATCAACTGAAGGCTGCTATGAACATTTTCCTGTACCCTTGCAGGTGGTATGGTAAGCCACCCCACAGAATGGGCCGCAGAACAACACAGAGACCTCAATACCAGCATTGGACAAGCAACCATGGTAAAAATTATGGTTAGTTTATGCATCTACTCTCCTGGCTAAGGGTGGCCAAACATCTGGTCTGGTATGACCCCATTTCCAGGTGTGGGCATGAAGGCGTTTCTGAACCACAGACTGAGGGAGGAATATCCTCACAGCACCAACGGCACCATCCCAGCCTCTGTGCACCACATCGCAAGGAAAAGTTGGAAGAAGGGTGGATTTGATTCCGTTTGAGCAGAGATATCCATCCTCTCCTGCCCTTGTTCGTGAACATGCCTGGACCTTGGGACTCCTCTGCCCTGCCCCAGCCTGACCCAGGCTTTGGTCTCCAGTTTGAGGAGCTCAGTTCCCAGGCCTCCTCAGCGGCACAGGCACCTGAGCCGATTCCGGAACCTCTCCCCTCTCCCCTGCATGTGCCTCATGCCAACATTTCAGTCACTGACAAGCCACACGTGTGACAGGAGACTCATAGGATTCTATGACTTAGCGACTTCACAGCTGTCCTAATTCGGGTCTCTACACTCTATGACGTCCACATGACAACAAAACCATCTATAGCACATTTCTTAGGACATATTCTTGTCATTAAGAAACAGATGACTACGTATAGGATCATGCGGATGTCTTACTTTCTGTAATAAATCAGGACCACATTATCTGTGCTGTTTTACGACCATCCCATTGATCACCAAGCAGCCTGGCTACTCCATCTAGCACCATCACCTTGGCCCGAGCCCCCACCTGCTCACCTAAGCTAAGGTGAAAACCTCTGCAATCCTGCGAACATCTGCCCCACCCTCCGATCTCTTCTCTCCTGCACATCAAGGGACATCACTTCTACATGACAAAATGGCACGTTGCCCCTGGTCATCACGTGAAGCCATCGCTGGCTTCCAGCCCAGGTTCCACACTAGCCACCTCAGACCTGCTCCTTCCAATGATGGGCTCCACACACAAGCAGCTCGAGTGTCTGGAGGTTCTCCCGCCCCGACCCGTTCCTTCCTCACATCTCACCTGGCTGATCTGTCACCGGGGAAGGCTTCCTGAACCTTCTGTCATTTCTGCTCATCGCCCAAAGCCTTGAACTGTTCTGACATTCTGTGCTCTCCAGAGAACAATCTCCCTGAAGCTCGTCCACGGCACTGCCCACCACTCGGATCCTGCAGATCTAGAGGTTAACGCCTTTGCTCTGGGACTCTTTAGTGGTCATTCCACTAACATGACTCAGATTAACTGCAAGTCCTGCTCATTCCATCACCCTGACACATGTGCCTGCACATCCTCCAGGCCACTCTGCCTAGCACGCTAGTCCAACTCCTTCCTCCAGCTAGAACCTTCCCCTCTGGACCCATACGCCGGATTTATTCACTCTGCTGTTTTAGAGTAAATTGATATATTTACTAAGATAATTTATGTCTTCTCTTAGAATTGAGCCCTTTATTATTATAATCTTCCTTCAATTTTTCTTTTCTGAAGTTGGCATCACCTGAAATTAATGTAGCACTCCATATTTCTTTAGATTAATATTAGCAAGGTTAATCTTTCTCCATTTACTTTTAATCTACTTACATTTAATGTGGCTTTCTTCTTCACCACCGAGTTGGATCTTCTACTTTTATCTACTTTGACAATCTATGTCTTTTAGTTGATATGTTTAGACCATGCACATTTAAAGTAGTTATTAATATAGCTGCATTAATATAACAGTTTATAACTATATTCTATTCATTGTCTTTGCTGTTTTGATTTTTTCCTGTTTTTTTTTTTGTTTGCCTTCA
The DNA here is from genome assembly GCA_004024805.1 of Geosciurus inauris. Taxonomy (NCBI): domain Eukaryota; kingdom Metazoa; phylum Chordata; class Mammalia; order Rodentia; family Sciuridae; genus Geosciurus; species Geosciurus inauris. The sequence goes on from PVHX01000158.1 coordinate 340,610, forward strand.
TTGGTTTAACCAAGTATATGATTCTATTTTATATCTTTTCTTAGGATACTTACTTTGGAATTATTTTTCCTGGTTGTTCCTGAGTTTGCAATATGCTGTGATTGTGCATGTGTGTGTGTGTGGGGGGGGGGTCCTGGAGCTGGCAACCAGGACTTTCCGCATGTTGTATGTGTTCTATCACTGAGCTACATCCCAAACCCTGAAGTACATATTTTTTAACTTTTTTAGATTTTTTTTTACATGGAAGAGTATATTCTGAAATATTATTCATATGTAGAACAACTTGCTCCCATTAGGACATCATTATTGTGGTTGTACATGATGTGAAGTTACATTGGCCATGTATTCTAGAAAGATGTCTGGTTCTTTCTATCTTTCCTATTCTAAATCCCCTTTGTCTAGTCCAATGAACTTCTATTCTTCCCTCCCCATTGGCTTATTGTAAGTCAGCATTTGCTTATCAGCAAGAACATTATGCCTTTGTATTTTTGGGGCTGGCTTATTTCATTATATTCTCCAGTTCCATCCATTTGCCAGCAATTGCCATACTTTCATTCTTCTTTATGGCTAAGTAATATTCCATCGTATATATACATACCACATTTTCTTTATTTATTCATCTGTTGAAGGACACTTAGGTTGGTTCTATGCATAGCAACTGTGAATTGAACTGCTATAAACATCAAAGTGGCTGTGTCACTGTAGTATGCTGATTTTAAGTTCTTTGGTATAAACTGAGGAGTGGGATACTTGGGTCAAATGGTGGTTCCATTCTAAGTTTTCTATGGAATCTCTGTACTGCTTTCCAGAGTGGTTGCACCCATTTGTAGTCCCACCAGAAGTGTATAAGCGAACCTTTTCCCCCACATCCTCGCCAGCATTTTTTTAACAGTATTTCCAATGCCTCCTCCTCCTCCTCCTCCTTCCTAATGACAATTCACTTACTCATAGGCTATAACTACCCAATACACCATTAATATTACTTTAAGTGGTTATCTTTCACATAAATTTAGAATGAGAAAAATTAAAGTTGTGTGGGAATTTTTGCCTTTATTCATTCATTTTCTGCTGTTCTTTTCTTCACATGCACCACATACTCTGACCCATATACTTTTTGTTCTCCTAGAGCAACTTATTTTAATATTTCTTGAAAGGCAGAAGGTCTGCTGGCAATGGATTCCCTCAGGTTTTGTGTCTGAGAAACTTTAATGTCTCTCTACAGGAAGGAGAATTCCCGTGGAGCCATCCAAGGTTGGCAGAGTTCACCTTCTAGCACCTTCCACACCCCAGCCCATGCTTCCTGTCATGGTTTCTGAAGATAATCCAGTGCGATTCTTACCTTCATTCCTCTCTCAGTAAAGTATTTTTCCTCTTTTTTCAAGGTTTTCTCTTTATCTGGTTTTCTGCAGTTTGAATATAGTGTGTGACGTGCAGTTTCTCCTTTCTATGGTTATCGTTGTCTTCCTGGTGTTCTATGAGCTACCTGCATGTGTCGTCCAGCGTCCATCACTAATTCTAGAAAGTTCTCGGCCATCATTTGTCAGATATTTACTCTGCCATGTCCTCTCTCCCCTCCGACGTTCCCATCACACATGGCAGGCCTTCTGGAGTTCTTCTCCAGGTCTGTCCTGTGATTGTGTCTTTTGCATTTCCATTTGGAGAAGTCCTCCTGCTATGTCCAATGAGGCATAATACCTTGCCCTGGCCATGTCCAGTCTACGGGGCAGCCCATCAGAGATGCTACGTTTCTGTTCCAGGAGTTGTGATTTCTATGGTTTCCTCGTGACCTTCATCATTAGAACCTTACTGTGATGATCCTGGTTGTGTCCTACTTGGTGCTGGGTCTCTTCACACGACACCTTCCAGGCCTCTTGGCCTGTTTGGAAGCTGGATAACACCGAGTATTAGTACTGAGGAAACCAGTCTGGAGGCCGAGGGTCTATTGTGACGTGGGCAGTAGTTGGGCTGTGTGATGTTTCTGTAGCTCTAGCAGCCAGAGGTGGCCCATCCCTCAGTGTCCAGCTTTTATCCCCCACTTTGACTCTGGGCTTGTGCTTCCCTTCAGGGACTGCCTTGAGACTCAGCTTTGCCCTGATGCTGTTCCACAGAGCCCTTCCAGGACAGCAGCGAGGTGTGTGGGAAGGAACACACCCTATGGTCTTCATGTTAAAACGGAGTGTAGAGGGCCATTCCTTGGCACGGGGACCCTCGTGAGCTCCTCCAGGGCTGCAGCGCCCTGCCCAGACCTCAGCTGGGGCAAGAGGCAGGGGTGTGGGAACTGCCCTGCTTCCAGGCAGGGGGGTTCTCCCGAGTCAGTTCTGACAGGTCCAAGGAAAGTCCTTGATTTTCAACTAGTACTGAGTTTTTCTGTAAGGACAAGGGTGACAATTTCCAACCATAGCTAATCTGAAACCAGAAGGCTTCCAGATTCATTTTTTAAATGACACTTCATTGCTCATCTTCTGAAAGCTATTTTATGGTCCTAATCACTGTAAATATTAAGTAGGAATTTTCACCATAGATTTTAGTAACAGTAGGTTTAGGTAGCAATATATTTTCAAAAACAAAACTCAGGAACAACAGGGCTCTTATATTCAATGGCCACTAACAGTGCTTAGGAACCAGAGTAGCGTCCTTTGAGTTCTTTCTGGATGTGTCTAAATATCACATACTGTCCAAATCCTCTCAGGTCAACTGGCCTTTAAATCAAGTGAGATAAATTGAGTAAGGTGAATGACGAGACGAAATGTGCCTCATCGGCTTCGCTGTAGAGAGGAAGTAAGTGCTCCTGGCGAGGACCAGCTTGAGGGGCCTAGTGCAAGAAGGCAGAGGGTCTGCACCCGGGAGGCCCAGAGGGGTGCTGGGCACACAGGATCAGGTGCTTGACACTGGAAATGAGCCACTGTGGGACGGAGGAGGAAGTCTGACTGATTTTTTTTCTTTTCTAAGTTAATAGAAGATACCAGGACATGACTATGGAAGTAAAGGAAAGAGCAAATTAAATAACTGAAACAAGAGGAACAATGAAGGAACCCTCTTGCAGAGGCAGTGATCAGAATCTGGGGAGTATGTGAAGGATTTAGCTCTCAAATGAGGATAAATAGGAAAAAAAATCCATGTTGGACCGTGAGCGGTAAATTGAGGGTACTCAGGCAGGGAGCCATCGATTCTCCTGGGAGAGTCAAGGCAAGATGGGGTGCTGGAGAGGCAGGCGCTGCACCTGTGGTCACTTACATGGAAAGCCGATGGGCAGCTGCACAGCCAGTGCCCTGTACCATCACTCAGGTTGGAGAATCAGACTGACTGTGAACCATCTCAGGTATGTATTCCTGGGGAGAAGTGTGACCTCCTAGGGCAGCCTGTGTCCTGATGTCCACACGCCAAAATGATAAAGAGGCGATCTGGAACCACACTGCAATCATGTAGTAATATTTAACTCAGGAATAGTCCATGCACCTCGTAGGCAAAGTTTTGGAATGGTTTAATTTTGGTCAGTTTAAGACTCCTCGCATAAATGTCAAGTCAAGGACCAGGAACACTTTCTCTGTCATTCCCGGCAATTCAGGATTACATGAAGTGAAATGTGATAAAGCCATCCCCGAGCTGCACTTAGAAAATGACCTCCCCTTTGCTGGTGTTTCCTCCTGCAGCTTCTCCTTTCAAGGAGAAAAAGTACCTTAAAAGATCTCTTGGTAGTTTATACGAGTGACAATTCTGTACCTGGCAATTGCCTGTGAACCTTTTCAAAAATAAAACTAATTAAATAACATCCTTTTGTTCTGTATCATCAATTTCTTGAACTCATGTATAATAGACACCTGTGGAGCAGAATTTGTTAAATGGTTCCAGGACACAGATGAGTTATGAAGCCACTTCCTCCCCAAATGATCCAATAAGAAAGAGAAAATCTAAGACCATCCGTCAGTAGCCCAGGTGACCACCTTCCCCAACAGTTATCTTAAGGAGTGCAGTTCTATTAAATTATTTTCCCTTCAAAATAATTAACACCCGGGGCTGGGGCGGTGGCTCAGTGGCAGAGCGCTTGTCTGGTATGTGCGAGGCATTGGGTTCGATTCTCAGCACCACATACAAATAAATAAAATAAAGGTCCATTAACAACTAAAAAAAAAAAACACAAAATAATTAACACCCAACAAAAGGCCTTTGTTTCTACAGTTAGAAATGCATTGAACTGCTGAAAGTTATACCTGGTCAGAGCTTGAGAATTGCTCGTGGTCCAGAACAGCAACTGAGGCCACACCATGAGCCCATGTGCTGATGAACGGCCTCTGATCACAACCACATGGGAAGAGGAGTGAGAAGGAAGCAGGGCCCAGGGTCCACTCCCTAAGAACCCCACATCCAAACAGCAGAGAAGAGTCCCTGGCTCTGCCTGAGCAGGCACATGACACAGCAGCACCTGACGACATCTTATGAGCATGTATTCAAGGCACAGCTGCTTTAACATGCTAGAGTTTTATACAAACATGCACATACACACGTGTGCATGTATGAATGTACCTCTCTACATATGAACATGCTGAAATAATATGAAGACCTTCAAGAGAATAAAAAATGACTTGAGTTAATCAAATTTGACTTGTGAATTTATTCTTGAATAATAAAAGTTTTCTCAAAATCTGAGAAAGGGAAAATTATCTTGGAATTACTTTTTACAAAGAACTTAAATTTTAATTATAGAGCATTGGTGTTGAAATATGGTACAAGTTAGAACATATTTTAAAATTAGATCACAGAGAAAGTAAAATAAAAATTACATATGAGGAAACTCAAACACTCAATGAAAGCATAAGGAAAGGAAAATTCTCAGCGAGCAAACTTTATATAATTTTACACAATCACATAAACATGATTAGGTACAGTAAATATAAAAAAATTAATGCATTAAAATACTATTTTATTGGGGGGCTAAAACTTTTGAATTTAAGATCACACTCCATTACTAACCTCTCTGATATTAAATAATAGGTGCACTGCTTATGACCTAGAAATGTTCTTCATACCCAATGAGATGTGTCAGTAAAATAGCTAGGAAACTGCAAAAGCCTGTTCAGTTGTACAACAGCAATTGTAACAACAATGATTTTGAAAATTTAAAAATGTATTGCAGAAATCCATAATTTTTGGCCCTAAAATACACTAGATCTGGATGGATTCTATCTCATGTTTAAATTTTGTGAAGTGTCTACAGTTTTATTGAACACAATTCTCAATATTTGTGCAGTCCATATTTGCAAATTTAGCTACTTGCTTAAATTTATCTACAACCCCCAAACCAATATTAATGGCATTTTTGTGACTCTTGTGGATATACACAGGGTGATGCAAAAATTGTAGTATATCCAACATGTACATTTGCACCTGAGGTCAGACTCCACATCCTGGCCTCTTGTTTTAGCTTTTCATAGTAAAAGTGCCCTTTCTGAGGCCTATTTAGTGCAGTTGGTTTTCATTTTGAGCTTTAAAAATAGCGCTGAAGCCTAGTGCTATGGGCTCTGCATTGTTCCTAAGTGCAGCAGGCCGAGGCCATAACAACCCAGGCACAGAGGTGCACACCTGGAACCCCAGCAGCTTGGGAGGATCACAAGTTCCAAGTTCAAGGCCAGCCTTAGCAACATAGCAAGACCCTGAGCAACTTAGCAGGACCCTATCTCAAAATAAAATATAAACAGGGCTGGGGAAGCTGGGCACAGTGGCATACGCCTGTAATCCCAGCAGCTTGGGAGGCCGAGACAGGACGATCATGAGTTCAAAGCCAGCCTCAGCACAAGCGAGGCGCTCAGCAACTCAGTGAGACTCTGTCTCTAAATACAATACAAAATAGGGGTGGGTATGTGGCTCAGTGACCGAGTGCCCCTGAGTTCAATCCCCACTAACTTAAAAAGAAAGAAAAGAAAGGCCAAGACATGCTCTAAAAGAGAAACTACATGTCAGATACGCTTCATGCAGGCAGGCGTTACAGTGCTGCTGGCCGAGTCCAATGCTGAGTTCAAGTGAATCAAGTCATTAGATATTGAAAAGGTATCTTTAATATGGAAAACAATAACATGCCGATTAATTGGTGAAATATTGTGACAAAGGCTCAGAAAAATCTCACCAGGTGTTTCCCCTAGGAGCAAAGCTCCGTACTCGTTAACTTTATCTTCATGGTGTGTTTGCAGAACACAATACCCTGCATAGTGAGAACTGACTGTACATATTCTCTCTCTCAGTATTGCTCCCCAAATCTAAATAATCAAGTTAGAAAGCTGTGTTTCACAAGGAAATGCATGAGGTCACAAAGGGAGTCATGAGCTGAGTGTGGAGACTTAGCTCAGTATCTTAAGAAATGTGGAAGCCACTCAGGTTGGCTATGGGATTAGGCCCTGAAGCCAGCCTTTAGGGGCTCAACTTGTCCCCAGGACTTCCACTTAACTTTCAGCAAGAAGGCCAGCTTCTCTGCACCAGTAAGAAGCAGAAATTGCCAGCCCCTCCAAATAGCATTCTGTAAGGACTGAGTGAGCTCATAAGGCAGAAGCACAGAGAAAATGCCCAGCACACAGGGAGGGCTGTGTTAAAAAATTATTAGCATCTCTCAGAGTTTGGTAGATCTTTAGGCAAAAGTATTGATAACATTCTCAGTAGTTAAGACTACTCCAAGACATTTGTGATTCCATCAAAATAGAAATATCTAATGATGCTAAATATGTGATAGCCACACACACATAGTTTTAGCAACAATTCACAATAAACAATTCTTACAAACCAATAAAACCACTTTATAGGTGACTTCCAAAAGAACTTATGTGATTCAATTATCTTTCATTAATCTTTCAACTCAAACTCCTGACCCCCACAACACTCTGACTTCCTTCATCTCAGCTAACAGAACTTAAAATCCCAAACTCCCAGTTCCCAGCCCCAAATTGCTTAATTCATCCTCAATTCCTGTTCTTTCAGTCCAGCCTCCAATTCCACATTAAATTTGTTGTTCCCCATTTCCTGCCAGTAGAATGAAAGCTCTAAGAGCAGGGAATTTTGCTTCTTTTGCTAACCGCTGACTCCCTTTAGCAGAGAAAGAAGGCACTCAGATGATTATTGAATGAATAAACACTGCACATTATCTCTTACCTACCAATAAGCTTTGGGAATTGAAACATTAGACGTGCAGCACTAAACCACATACAGCGGCACTGAAGTCTGCAAGAAAAATAAATCTCTCTTTTGAGGTTGTTGGCAGGAACATATTTTCATAGCAATTAGAATTTTTATAACAACGTATTTCATCAGAATGTATTCAAAAGTAAATTGCTTCCATGGATGGATATCTGGACTCACTCAAGCCTGTGTACACAAGGCTACTCAGGATTGTTCCATCCATCAATCAGACCTCTCACTGGTACACTTTTATCAGTTGCTCCATTCATTATTGCCATTACTCTAGAATGAAGGTGTCTTGTTCACTGTGGAGCATCGAGAACTCGGTCCTCATTTGATATATACATTCTTGGCAAAGAAGTGAAAGGAGGAGCCAGCTAGCTCTCCGGGCAGTCCCTGTGCTATGAACAGTGATCAATCATGTTCCTTAGCAACGTGCGTGAAGATGGTGATCAGAAGGTGAACGTCTCTGAATGAGTGAAGAGCAGATATGCCACTTAGTGCACGAGGCTGGGTGATGCCACGGACTGAGAATCAGCCCTGCAGGGTCAGAAGAATGTTCTCCATCACTTGAAAATTACTGACAACTCTATGGCCATACATGAGATAAAACCAGTTTCTCTTCCTTGATTCCATCTTTTAAAGACCACGAAGATTAGACAATGAGACAGTTTGTGTGCTGAAGCAAGCATCTCTAAATTAAGTTCCAGAAGGATTAGGAGAAATGGGACCAAGGAGGGGGGGGAGGGAGGAGGAATGGGGAAAACGGGAATGCAGAATAAAATTGAGCAAATTATGCTATGTGCATGTATAAATATGCACAATAAATTCCAGTTCTATGTTCTAAGTATGACTATAATGCAACAATTTAAATCAATAAACAAACAGAAGGAAGAATAACAGAGTAGAAGGGAATTAGGGGATGGGAGAAGGGAGAGGAAGTATTACAGGTTGAAATGCAGCAACTTATATGCATTTATGAATATGTCAAAAAGAATCCCAATATAACTATAATGCACTAAAAAAAGTAAATAAGCAAAAAAAGAAAAAGCCTGTGCAGGATAAGGACTGCTAGAACACGTAAAACGATGAAGATGGTACACAGCGCCTTTTATTAGACGTGAGTAAACATGGGCAGCTTCAAATTCAGGCCGACTTCCAGAAACAGCTCTTTTTTCATGCGTCTATTACTCATGTATCAGCAGGTGTACACTGAGGGTCAACTGAGTCCTGGGTGCAGTGTTAGCAAATAGCTGTGTTCACATCAACCAGCTGCTTCTGTGACTTGCTGGACGCTAACTCTAAAGTAAAGCCCGACTCAGAGCTCCTGATACACACCACTGGTGTAAGAAGGTTTAGCCAAATTACCAGCCCAGCGGTTGCAGGTGGAGATGCTTCCTGTGAAGGAAACTGGCCTCTAGTTAGTTTGTATCTCATGAGAACCAAGAGAAAAATAAGTCACCATATAAATAAGTACAATGTTCAAGATGAGGTGAGGCAGGAAGGCAGACAGGTATGTGCGGGTGACCCTGGTGTCAAATGTCAAGGATGAGGATAGAATAAGGCACAGGAAAGGGGCGTGAAGACTCTCTACAACCCAAGGGGTGTGCCATGGTGCGAAGAGTCCCAAATCAGGGACAGAACTTGCCCTTTCTTCAGAACGGTTCTCCTTTTTCTAAGAATGTATTTTGGAGACTGGGATTAGTGCCATTGCTACGGATTTCCTTGGAAGATCTTGTGCAACTTCAGTAAAAACAAAGCTAATCTGCATTTCCTCATCTATTCAAAGAGCTCGCAGGGAGAAGCAAGTCACATACCACCTTGCACAGTGACACCCAGACACAAGCCTTAGAGGACAGCCTGAAGCCGAGCTCTGGCGGTGAACACATACCTCTTCCCCCAGGTGGTCTCAGTGGTTTGCTTCCTTTATTGCCCTGATGATGTCTGATGCTTCCGCTATCTGATGACACTATGTGCTGAAGGCGAGGCAGGCCGTGTGGGTGGGGCCCACAACATAGCATTGAAAGCACAACATGGCCACTGAAAACCCTTTCTCTTTTCATGGTTTGGTGCATCGATTCTGCGATGTCTCTGCGATATTGTAGGCATCATGCCAGGTGCCCAGGCCTGGATTCAAAGAGACCATCTGAAGAAGAGACCCTCCTGCCCTGTGCCATGCTAAACTGGGACATGCGAGAACGGAGGGAGAGTCTGTGTTGGCAATGAACTACAGCTGAGGAACCTCTGAATTCAAGGAGGCGGAGTTTCCTCCATCCATTTCACTGAGGAAATGGAGGAAGGACTTTAAACTTCTAAGCACAGCCACAGGAACATTGATTTTTGAGAATAAAAAAATCACAGAAAAGGGGCGTGAAGACTCTCCACAACCCAAGGGGTGTGCCATGGTGTGAAGGGATCCCAAGTCAGGGAGAGAACTTGCCATTTCTTCAGAATGGTTCTCTTTTCTCTAAGAATGTGTTTTGGAGACTGGGATTCATTCTGCATGCAGGAAAAGTTAGAAGAGCCTCTTTTGGCAAAAGGTTTAGTGTAATAAATAATGATTGACAAAAGTAAATGGAAATAGGTTTTGAAAATATTTTGGAGTCTCCCAACAAATACTCAGGAACAAAAAGTCAGAACACAAGAAAAGCGCAAAAGTCACGATGGAACCATTTATCCCATTCACAGACTGAAAGCAGCTATTTCATCCACATCATCCAGGGACTGAACCATCTAGGAAGGTTACTGAACAAAGACCACGAGCCCAGCGCCCTCTCACCCGGCAAGGCCTTATGCTCCATGAGCTTGAGCATTCTAAAGACTGAAAGTACACCCTGCGCAACATCACCCAGGAAGAGATCCAGGGCCCCTGGTGGAGGGTCCTGCATTTTCCTGTACTACTGGACACATACTCAGCCTTACTGCTGCTGGGCATTCCTGGTAGGCTCTATTTCTACAAATTAAATATTATGTTCTTATAAATTAGTTCAGTCGTTTTTCACATCTTTTCCTGTGGAGAATGAGCACTCCAAAAGGTTCCATTTCAAACTCATCTTTATTTCTTTTGTCTTTCCTTTTTAATTTAATAGCCTCCATCTTTGAGTATTTAAATGAAAAAAAAAAAAACATTTCCAGTTGCATATATTCCCACTTTAGAAAAGGTCTTACAGGACAAATATGAAAAATTAGATGAAATTAATCCTCTTACAAGATTAGAGAAGTAACAATTCACAGTGTTTAATCCTCAAATGCCTCTGCTTATAATTTTAAAAATGGGGGCAGGGGCCATGGAGTCATTTAATTTTGTTCCATTAAAAGACACATTGAGGTTCTCATACCTGGTATCTACTATGAATGTTCCCTTACTTGGAAATAAAGACTTTGCGGATGTGATCCGGTTAAGATGGAGCCCTACTGCATTGGCCAGGGCCCTGAACCCAAGGTCTTGTGTCTTCAGAAGAGAAAAGAGAGGGTGACTTAGACTTGGGGATGCAGAGAAGGCCCCCAGAAGTGAAGATTGGAGTGAGACATCTGCAAGCCCAGGGGCCCGAGGACCACCCAAGGGTCCTCCCTGGGGCCTACGAGGGGGTGTGGCATTGCACCCGATTTCAGACCTCTGACCTCCCTGGCTGTGAGAATGGTTTTCTCTTGGGTTCAGTCACCACGCAGGTGGGAATTGGCTGCAGCAGTGAGTGCAGGCAGACCCAACAGGAGGGCTCTGCTCAGGAAGGCCAAGTGCAATCCCAGGGTTTGATTTTGGCATATGGGAAGCTGCTTAAAATATTTGAACAAAATTTTCTTGCATGTAAAATCACGAGAGCTTATGTGAGAGAATGTGTGTGAAAAGCCAGGCACAGTGCAGGAAATCATGAAGGAATCACACGATTTTTATTATGGCAAAACCCCAAATCACTCTTCCACTTATATTCCAGTATATTTTTAAAAAAATCTTGCCTAGATTCTTAAAACCGCTTTAAGAGATGAACTAATCATAAAAAAGTCTTGATTCCTAAATAATATGTGTGGGCATTAATGCCAGGTCTGTGATGTAAGAGAAACAACAAACAGCAAACTCCAATGCTTGTTAAAGTTCTCATTTTCACGTAAACAAATGTTGTGGGCACTACTTTACCAGATGTAACCATCAAAGAAATGCCAGAAAAGCCACATTTCCATATAATTGCATGCCAATTTGGCTAAAAATTTAGGAAATGAGAGCAAATTGAAAAATACATGAACACACCATTTCAGCCAGCACTGACCTGTATCAGTACATGCATTTTCAAAGAAAAGCAAGAGGGATCAAGCCTGGCCTGGCATCCACACAGGCTTAGAACTGTGTGATCCTCCACCTTAGATAGTAATGATCCCATGTTCTAGGTGCACAGATGAGGACGCACTGTTTTCCCAAAGGCAATAGCACACACTTTGAAATGTTATGAAATACGTAGGCTAGTGCATGCCACCAAGTCTCGAGATGGCAGATAAACAGGATCGAGCGGCTTACCAGGACAAGCAGCAGGACAATGTCAGGGTTGTCACACGCACAAGCGATGTGCATTGGCGTCCAGAAGTCCTCGTCCTGGTGGTTGACGTTGACTCCCCTGTCAATCAGGACCTCTGCAATGAAGGCATTGTCATACCGAGCACACTGAAAGGAGAAAAGAAACAAAGTTGTAGCACAGTGTGATCTGCTGCAAATGTCCACAAATAGAAGGTTTTACTGTCAACTTAGAAAGAGAGAGGGGAGCCAAACGGGGAAAGAATGTGTGCCCACTCCCGGCTAACCCCAAGAAGGGGCAGACATCACTCTGACAGGGAAATTGGGCCAACAGACAATGGGGACAGAAAGGATAGATCAGGGGCAGATATCGTGTTAAAAACATGTTATTTCATCAATCTGGTTTTCCCCCACATAGGCAGGAATATCACAAAGTCTTGGGCCATTTTCAATCATTATTTTTTCTTAAACACAGATTTGCTCATATTACCCTTATATTTCAAAGCATGCACAATTTTTCATTGCCTAGAAGAATAAAGTTTAGCCATTTTACTGCACTTAAGATAGACCAGATGCTGCAAGATCTATTGACTTCATCTCTAATCATTCTGAAACTACCTGCATGAGTCTTACCACTGCATGCCAGACTGTGCAGTTAACTGCTGAAACTAGAATGTCTTCTGACATAAATTTTAATGATTTCATAGTATTTTATAGGTATTTCATGATCTATTAAATCAAACCATCTAGGATCTTACTTTGCTCTTATTTTAAAACCCACATGAACATAACATGCTCCAGTCGGTGCTGGCTGCCATGGTGGGTGCACAGTCCGTGCAGCTGTGCCTAAATGGTCCCATGCTTTGCTAAATGCTCTCCTGCTACCATCTTGAATTTTCTTGTAATTTTCAAAACTTCTACATATTCATTTTGCACAGAGCTGTACAAATCATCCAGTCCTCTTATAAATCTTTTTATGTGTATAATTCTCTTTTGTATTAATACTAAATGCATATTAGTAAAAATATTTTTTAAAAGACCTGTTAATACATGAATAAAATTTCTGGGTTGTAAACCATGTTCCTTTTTTTAAAAAAATAATTGAGTTTTAGTTGTACATGGACATAATACCTTTAGTTTTATATGATGCTGAGAATCGAACCCAGTGCCTCACATGTGCAGGGCAAGCACTCTACCACTGAGCCACAACCCCAGCCCCTATGTCCCTTTTATAGGATCTGAATGGCTCAAATTTCCCTCCTCAAAATCAATATTCCTGCCAGAAATACTGTCATGGAAATCTATCTACCTCTGATAATATAATTACAAATAAATCATGATAATACTTTTGCTTCTAAGTAATAGCGGCCAGAATCACCTTATTGTCTGACTTAGAGAAAAGAAAGAAAAAAACCTATGACCACTAAAAGTCCAGAAGCAAACAAAAGGAGCCCTGCTGTTGTTCCAGCTCATGTCCTTGAGAGAGGTCCATGGCACAGGGAGAGCCGCAGGACCCTGCTGGCTCATGAGATGTCCAGAGAAACCCAGTCACTGAGGTGCACAATGTGACTCAGAAGACAGGGCTGAGCCACATCCAAGACAGACCAGACAGAGAAAGAAGGCCCCTCAAGCATGCAGCTGGACCCACCTTCCAGGAACCTCCCTGAAGTCAGGGAGCAACCACCCCAGAAGGAAGAGCTCACAGTGGCCTGGACTGGGCCCATTCTCTACACAGCGACGGCCTGTGTGTCCATCGGTGTGTCCCAGGCACGTCTTCCTTCAGTGGAGGGGATGATTAGTTTTAAACGAAATGCTGCTCTGCATTGTAATATAAGAAATCTTACGTTCAAGTCTTGAAAGTGTCACATTGTTTCCAAATAGAAACCATCCCCCAAGAACTCAAGATTATTTACAGAAATACAAACATATTCAGTACTCCACAAGGCAAAATGTCCTGTCTAGAAGCCAATAGAAATTACCAGGATTGCAGAACAGCAGAATGACAGGACACACAGGAAAGAGGAAAACTGGCTGATGGAAACCCACCTGGAAGAGACGTGTTCAAATGAGCCAATCAGAAACACAAGAAGATGTCAGAGACACCTAGGTAACTTCTGCAGCTGAGAGGACCCACATGGCTGAGGTGCAGAGTATGCTACAGGTGCACCTGAGAGCCACTAGATGTCACAGAGGAGAAGGGCAGTGGGTCTGAAGACACCATGCGAGTCACACAGAACAGAACAGAGGAGAACCTGATGTTCGAGGAGCGAGCGCAGCACCGGGAGCCACAGGGCACCCTCACAGATGAAGAGGTCAGAATGGGGAGCCCTAGGGATTTTACCAGTCCAGTATTTAAGGTGAGAATGGAGTACGGGGCTTATGACATATGAAAACGTAAAGCGTATTGTGGGGGAGAAATGGAATATAACGTTGTCAGTGATTTTTTTTAGCTACATGGGAGAGGGTAGAATGTTGCTGGAAACTAGGTTGGGATAAGCCAACGTTATATCCTAAAATACTAACACAACCACTAAAACAGCAAACACAGTACACAATACCACAAACGGATAAACGTCAATCACAGAAAATCATGAAGCCATGAAAGTCAGAAAAAGTGGAAAGGAGAACAAAGGATGGTAGTAAACAAGGGCCAAGCAGCGGGTTCCAAACTAAGCCTACAATTTAATGCCGCAGTTAAAAAGAGCCTAGATGAAGAAGCAGGACATTCATCCACAAGACACCTGAGTGCTTTCTGCTAAAACTAATAAAATCTTCTCTATTAACTAATCAAAATTGAATAATAAATGTTCACTTTACCACCTCCACCAAGAGGACCCGAAAGGTCCAGCCAGGGCAAAAGAAGTGAAAGCCAGCTAAGCTGGAAGACGGAGAGCTTCACAGGCGAGGTTGTCCTCCACAAGGAAAGTGCCATGGTATGTGTGGAGTCATTCTAACCAACAACCAGCTATAGCAAAGCTGTGGGATACAAGATTAAGCCTCAGAAATCCAAGGTATTCTAGATACCAGCCACTAACTTTAGGAAAATTATTTTTTAATTAAAATGACCTAAATTTTTTGAAATATTTAGTAATAAGTCTGACCCAAAATATGTAAGACCTGCATTCTAAAATTGACAAAACACTGATGAGAAAAGTTTTGAAAACCTAAGCAAATGGAAACATGCAGTGTATTCTTGTGTCAGAGGCACAATATCGTTAACCAAGTCTTCTCATGCTGATCTGTATATTCAACTCAAATGCAATGAAAAATATTGCAAGTGTTTCTGTAGGAATTGAAAATATGATTCTAAAATTCATAAGTTAATGCATAAGACCCAGGATAGACCCAAAATCTTAGAATAAAAAAACGTTGGTGCACCAAAGATACCTAAATTCAAAAGCCTCATTAATTACTGTCAATGATGATGTTGGCACACAACTGAATGAATCAATCAACAAGCATTCCAGAAGGCTGCAGAGGCAATTCAGGGGACAGCGTTCTTCCCGCAGACTACACTGAGACAACTGGGCACGCCTGCACGGAAATTCACTTCTGTACACCATAGGCAAAATTCACTCTTAATGAAAAAGAGTGGGAAATGTAAAGGCTAGAATTATAAAAGGGTTTAAGAGAAAATCTTTGCGAGGACACTGTGGTCCCCCTTTCCCTGACAAGCTCGAGAGTGTGCAGTATGTAGGATGCAACTCCATGGCCTCAGGGCCACACGCATGGAGGCCTGCTCTGCCGGACGCCAGGAAGCCATCGGGGCCAAGGCAGACATACATAGCTTCACAGAACAGCTCTCAGCTCAGGTCTGTGCACCTGATGCCCCAAGCCACGTGTGTCAAGAGCACAGGCCTCACTAATATCAGGAACCTGGCAGCAGGAGGTGTGCCCACTCACCATCACTCCAGGCTTGGGGATGGTGACAGAGAAGGAGGTGAAAACCAGAACAGGAATGTGTGACAAACTGGTTTTAGCATGTGACATCTGGATCCAACTTATTCTGTGAAATTTGTATGCACATGATTCTTTTTTACTCTCTTGATCTTTCTGATGACACCTGTACAATAAACAAGGTGACCACCTCTCCTGGTCTGTAAAGCTACCCTTGGCCTCCGGCTCAGGAATCCACACTAAACCTGAGGTGTGGATGTTCAGTGTCTCTCACCAAAAAAAAGTTAATGAGATGCATGGCTGAAAGGGATATCAGCCCTTCTGAAGTGAAGTGACGTTTAGATTCACATTTCAGAGGATTATGAATAATAATTTGACAGCAATAAATACCTTCTAATCACACCTGTCTGAAGAAATGAAGAAAGCTGAACATTCCTGCTACAATGTTCTTCCAATATTATTGTTAGATAGTAAACCGAATTCTCCCTACAGAGGATTTTCTTCAAGCTAGCAAATAGTTGCAGTTCAGGTTGTTCTTCATGGTATCAGCCAATTTCTGGTGACACCTTATAGCCCCGACAAAACAAATGAGTCTACACTCCTGTCCTGCTCAGCAGAACCGTGACAATATTTTTCCCTGCCTGCAGCCTGAAGTCAAGTCTCATACTCCCCTGAAACCAACTTCTTCCTTTCAAAATACCAAGAAAAACTCACCAGATAATCTGTTAGATCTACTGCAAAATGAAAAGGTAGGGCTTCTTATTTTAAAAAGTGAATAATTTCAAGACAGCGACAAGGCAACAAACCATGAAAAACTCTGGTGTCCTTCTATGACCCTGTGGCTCTATGGACCACACACCCTTGAATCAGGCCCACTGTCCTACAGGACCCTGTGACTCTGCACCGCATACCCCTGAACCCGGCTGCTGTCCCACAGGACCCCTTGACTCTATGGACCACACGCCCCTGAACCAGGCTGCTGTCCCACATGACCCTGAACCAGGTTGCTGTCCCACAGGACCCCGAACCAGGTTGCTGTCCCACAGGACCCCATGACTCTATGGACCACACGCCCCTGAACCAGGCTGCTGTCCTCTACCACCAACTGTGCCTGAGGAAGCCCTGTGTGCAGCCTGCAGCCTGCCCTGCACGGCCACCTCTCTGACCTGCTCACCTCCCAGCTTCCCTCATGTCCACAACTGCTCTTCTTTCTTCTGAAACTCTGCTACACGATTCATTTTACATCCTCTCTCCTCGTCTGGAAACGTGCAGGGCGTCCCACTGGAAATAACAATGCTTTGGTCCTCCTCCAGGGTGGGTAGAATACTGCTATTGTATTATTCTTCCCCTGGGCCCTGCAGGAGCATCTGGATCATCTGAACCTACTGCTGACCCTGCTAGAATCACTGATTTACCACGCAGGCTTCCTTCTCAGCCTCGCCCTGTCCTCATGTGCAGCCTCTGCTCCCATGCTGGCTACTCTCTGCCTTCCTGGCAGAGCTGGGGACCATGACAACAGCCTCCGCTCCAATCTGAACACCATCTGCTGATATGACCCACAGGCCTGGACAGTTCACCTGTAGGAGGGCCTCACAGGTCTCCCTGTGTAGCTGCTGCTCTTCACCTGCCCGCCCACACGCGCTACACACAAAACCAGCTCCACTCTGAAATACTGAATTCTGATATCCAGATCTAAAACCCAATAGCCCACTGTTCATCCCACCACAGACACAAGGACAGCAGGGTGCACAGCTCCTTGCCCAGGTGCAGTGCAGGGGAGGGTGGCAGCTCAGGCTGACCCTGGAGTCTCGCCTGGCGTCCTCTGGCACTGTCTTGTCTTTACTCCTCCCTGTTTCTAAACAAAAGTAATGGCTCTCCATGTGCAAACCCAGTGTGATCCCCACGGCCCATCCAGCTAAAAGGATGGAAGATCATAGAAACCAGCGACAGAGGTGATTTTAAAGTTAAGACATGTCTTCCCTCTGTCTGGCAAAAGGGCTATTTTGAATGTCTTAGTTCCTTTCGTTCATGAACAAGCATATCACAGGTAATCTTGAGATCTCTCAGAAAATAAAAAAAAATTAACAAAAAGAGTTCACATATTAAATTCATGGTTCACATCTGAAAGTTATCTTTTGCCAATTTTTTTAAAACGAGTATTGGATCTACCGTAGCATCAACTTCTTCAATGTCTACTTATTTCCTTTTCCCTGAAAACTTTCCCTTCTCTGCATTGATCCCAGAGCTCCCATGGCACAGGAGAGAGAAAAGAGGTGCTGGACAATATCCAGTTCACTCCAGGGGTTGTACATTGAGTGAGGGTGGGTGCCGGGCACAGCTCTGGTACCCATCAAACAGCTATGTGTCTCTGAACCTTCTGGTGGCCGCTGATGGAGAGGGTGACACAACAGCACAATCTATTAGAATCAGCTGTGTCCAGTATCTTGTTCTGTGGTTATGGGTTTTCAGTAGCTCAAAAAAATTGCCAAGAGAGAGGAGAGAGAAAATATCAGTGGCAAAATCAATTTGAACCTGTCAAGATCCCCCCATACCTTTGTCACCACTCCATAATTTCCATGTGCTCCTTTGCATTCCACATCACTAGCCTGGGCCGCCTCTTTCACTTGGGCTTGCAAAAACACACCCACTTCTCTGCCACTACATCACACTGGGGGATCATTATGTGAAGTGGAATGAGCACAGAAAGACAAACCAGTGTTTGATGTTGGAGGTGGCCTCACACACTGCTCATCTCAGCAGCTGAGCTGCAGTGGTGGATGCCAGAGACTCTGGGGGCGGGGGGAGCGTCAATCGACGAGTGTGATGTTGTTCTTTGCCAGGAGGAATAGGTGTCGGTGCTCCTAGGCGCAGCAGGGTGAAGACGATTAACAACGATGCCTTGTGCATCTCCAGATACTTAGAGCAGTTTGAATAGGTTCACCATAAATTCAACAGAAATGTAAGATGACAAACCAAAATAAAATTCTTTTCAAAGAAGAAATAAATGATCATATTAAACTGCCATTAAATGCATTTATCATTTTTGCTTCTCACATGTCTTTTCTCTAGCAAAACTGTCCTTCAAACTCTCCTCCCATGGATAAACTACCCAAAATACTCTGAGTTGATTATATTTATTATTTCCACAGATGTTGTAAACAGCCAGAGGTTCCTGGAAACTGAAGCTAATTGTAATTCAGAAGCAGCACATCACTCAAGAGACTCCCGACGTCCTTCTTACGCATGTCCAGGAATTTAGATCCCTAACAATCGGGTACCCTGTCACATGAATGGAAGCGCCCCCAGTCAGCACTGAGTTCGTTCCCAGTGGTGGAGATTTTACTGGGTACCACTTCTCCAGGCACTGTGTTCGAGAGCATGTCTGCAGAGGTGGATGACAGCGATGCCCTTCATAAACAGACAGTGTCCTCAAGAAGGGCTCTGCATGGTGTGGGGGCAGACACACAGCTGCCGTGCTCTGCAGGTGGTCTGTCCCCAAGGGTTTATGCATTGGAGGTGTGGTCCACAGCATGGAGGTGTTGAGGTGGTGGCCCTTCAGAGACAGGGCCTACTGGAAAGTGGTCAGGGCACTAGGAGCACTTCCCTCAGAAGGGATTGCGGGGCTCCTAGTGGACCCCAGGTAGTTCATAAGAATGATTTGTAGGACAGTCCCACTCCTTCCCATCTTCCAGCCTCTAAGGCTTTCCATGTGATCACTCTTTTACACACACCTACCATGATGCCATCCATCCAATGTGGCAGCCAAAGAGGCCACCCCAGAGGTGAATCTGGTGGCTCACTCATCTTGGAATTTCAGCTTCCAGAACTGTAGGCTAAACAAACCTCTGATTTGTACATTGTCTAGCTTTGGGGACTTTGCTCTAGTGGCAGAAAGCAAATACAACATTGTGTGCATCACAGTGGAAGGTAACAGCTGACGGGAACTGATCAAGTATGGGAACAAAAAAAAGCTTGAAGAAAGGATTCTGAATGTTTTCACCATTAAAAATGTTTAGCAGAGGGACATATTTAACTGAGCCAGACGGTACACACTGCGCACGTGAATTGAAACAACACAAGGTCTACCACTGGTGTGTATAGTTCTTACGTTTTATGTATCAGATAAAAAGCAAATTGAACTTTAACTTAAAAAAATAAACTTCATTGAAGCCAAGTTTACATGATATTAAATGGATGTACATGTACCCCAAAAATACAGGAACAGGAGCGTGCTTTAAAGGATCGAGAGGCCCTAAACGATGTGGGGCTGCACAACTGAGCTTTCCATCTGTCATCAGTTAAAGCCCACCCCGAGAGCCTCCCCTGGGCCTAGTGCTGAGCTGCACCAGAGGCTGGAGGTGGGAAGCGGGTGGCACTGTGAGCTCACAGCTGGCACGGGGGTGTGCAGTGAAGACAGCTGTGATGGGAAGTCCAGCCAGCTGCTGGACCACGGCAGTGGAGCACCCAACAGCAGGAGGAGAAAGGGACAGCAGCGGGAAATGGAAATAGCATTTGTGGAATTACAGGTACTCTGGCATCTTGAGAGTGTCAGACATCTTTAGTGTTGTTCAAGGAAGGGCCCCTGAGCTGGAGTGTGGGACTGACGCTGCATGGCAGCTGCACGGGGTCAGCACTCCAGTTCCTCCTGCGCAAGGCTCTGCACTGGGCTTCAAAGCCTGCAGTGTCCAACCTTCCTTGAAGGCAGCCAGAGTCCTACAGGAAGTTTGTGGAAAATGCTCTGCTCATGTGCCATCCTACCAAGGACGGGTCCTGATGCTTAAGAAGATGGGCTGCCCTGTTGCAGAGATGCGGAAGTAAAACAAGATCAAAACGCAACTGAGCGCCATCTAGTTCAGAAGGGCCTTCCTCCGTCATCTGATGTTCGTGAATCCACCTGAGCAGTGTATTCCCTCGGAGACCCCCAGAGCTCCTTTAGTTAGCTGTCTGAGAGTTACTGCAATTTGCTCGTGGATTGCCCTTTTGCTCCCAAGTTATGCACGCAGGTGGTCACGAAAAACAGACAGACAGTGCGGCTATGATTCTCACCCAGGATTCACTGGGATGCTGGGCTAATCTAAAATCCTGGAGTGTGCACTTGACAATCACAGGTGTTCAGGTTCTCAGAGAACAAATAGATGCTAGATTATAAAAAGCCAAGTCCAGTTAGGAACTTGCATCTTAATTCACTTCCCTGGGACAAGGTGAAGCATGCCTCTCTCTCTCCGTGGCCTCTTGCTTCACTCGCTATAGCAGACAGTGGGCTGCCCCTCCCACTAAGGTCACCTATCTCCTCCATCCTGCTGCGTGTGCTGTGTGACCCCTGTACCAGAGCCCTGGGAACATCGCAGGACAGCTCCAGGGGAGGGCACATTCTCTTCTGCCATGTTGGAAATCCTTGCTAGAATTTACCCTTGCAGATTTTGCCCTTTTCCTTTTGGAATAGCAAAGCAAAGCACAATATTTTCTGCTCAATTCTGGACAGAAAAGCTGTTGCACTGCCTCTGCTGCAGGAAGCTCCCACTTATCTCTGCTTCTCACAACACCAGACTTAACAGAAACTTAGAGTGAAGCCCAAAGAGCAGCCCACTGCAGAGCAACAGATTTTCTTTTAAGAACAAAGTTACTAAAGTAATTAGGATGTAAATGTCTAATTAAAACAGTCTTATTAGTTTCCATTACTGTATAAAACCTACTTTTTGATATGCTCAAGCAATCTGTAACAAGAAAACAGTAATAATGGAAAGACCTCATTTCTTTCCTACCCGAGTCACTTTCAAAACCTTTTCTTTCCTTCAGGTATTTTCTCTGCTATGGCAAAGGATTATCTGCCTGCCTGCCTGCCTACCTACCTATCTTCTATGTATTACCTACTTATCTGCAGCATCTATCTGATTGTGCTGCAAGCACTATTCATATATTCTTTACCTGTTTTGGCATGTATTGCCATCTTGGACATATTGTTTGATGTACTATAGCTCCATATTTTTAGCATCTGCAGGAATTCTACTGTTTAAATGCTGTATTTTTGTAAAAACTAGAGTTCACTCAGTAGAAGGGCCTTTCTTATTTCTTAAGCAGTTCACTTGGGCTCGACTGTGATCTGAGCCTGCACCAGTGCAGACTGAGAAGGTCTGCATGTCACTGTCCTTCTCTTTGCCACTGGGGCTCGTTGTCCCAGTTATTAAACACAATGACACAGAACTCTGGACATGTGAGCAAAGCCTATGTAATTCTGTTCCCAGGAACATAACTTCCTAGTAAGGGTTAAATCTGAGGTTTCTTCCATGTTGTCCTCGTAGGTCACACTTCCTGGGGTAGCAGATACTGTTCCCTTTGCCGTTATCCCCTCTAGCATACAGTGCTTGAACTGGCCTATGTATCATATGAATTAATCACTGGTAGGTAAACAGACCTAGTCAAGTGTATTTGTGGAAAATGTGTTTAACAGAAGTTTAAGTAAAGATATTGCATGACTAAAAATGTTAAAATCTGCTTCTCAAATATCAAAATTGGATCCTGTGGGGGTTTTTATTTTCCAAAATAAGAGGTTTTCTGACACTTCTGAGAGAATGTCTTAGAAAAATCTGTACCTAGAATATAGTGCTGGCTGAATACCACTGGAGCTAGAGGAACAGGGCCCTGGGAACCTCCTCATTCCTGCAGCTCAGGCTGGCCCTGGCCCCAGGCACCCTGCTGCCTCTGCTCAAGGGCAGTGATGGAAAGCTGATGGGAAGCCGTGCAATTAGAGCTTCAGTCTGAGGAGCACGTGGAGGGATGCTGGCGGGGTGGGGCTCAGCTAGCCACCCACGCTTGACACTCTAGACAGCTAAATTGCCTTCCTCAGCCCCCATGGCTTCCTGAAACCTGCAATTTTGTCTCTCTGGCAACCTGAAACTGTTCATTTGTTTTTATTTGCTCAGTCGCCCAGGAGGAGGATGCTCCAGCCCCAAGCCCTTGCCACCTGAGTCCCCCACCTGGTCCTCCTCTGTCCTGGTCTCACAGCCTAGGCCAGCAACACCAGCCGCAGCCTGCCTGCCTTGGGTGCCTTTCATCTTCCCATTTCTGTTTCCTTCTGGCTCTGCCATGTCTGGATCTCTGTCCTCTGTTACGTGGGCCTAAAATATCGACTTTCTCATTAACCAGAGCGATGCTCACATCCTGGGCCTTCCCTGATCAGTGGCTCACCTCGCTCTGCGCTCGCTACCCACCACAGCCTGTAACCCAGTGTCTGAGACGCTGGCCGCAGTGTTTGGATTGCCATGTGGCAGAGAGAAGGCACCAGACCCTTCAGATGGAAGCCCCTGGGGCAAGACCTGTGGAGAGGTGGGGCTTGTGTGCTGTGGGGCCTGGATAAGGCTCTCCCTACGGTCTCCCCACCCTGTGTCCCTGCACCCTTATCATCTCTCCTGCTCTGCTATCATCAACAGGTGAGACTGTCTCCCTTAGAAAACCAGATTCGGTATGGGCACGTAATTGTGTCTGGAACCTTCTCACCCCTATGTCTACGCAAGCCAGACGTTAATGGATCAAGGAGTCACATTAGTCCATCATCCACCATTACTATCCCCTGCCACCTTGCCGTGCCAGCTGTGCTCTGGGCGTCCCAGCAGATGGTCCTGCCTGAGCCGATTCCAGTGAGCTGATTGACAGCCGTTGTGGGGGCCCTGTGCTATAAAGGTAGAAGCACAATAAAGTGATGAAGTGGCTGTGCCTCTGAAGGGCTGCTGCTGGGTGGCCATTGCAGGAGGTGCTGGAGCAGAAGCCACAGCAAGTGTGCACCTGGTAACCACAGGCCACGCAGAGCAGGACCGGGGCCTGTGGCCTGAGGAGCAACAAGTGGCCAGGGTGGGCCCCAGGCTGCGGGCCGGGACTTGGGGAACAGAGCCATGTGGCCCCAGACAGGACTGGGGATGCTGCTGAGTGAGAAGGGAAGCTCTCGGGGCATTTGGGGCAAACAGCAACGACTCAGCTACCACGTGGGGCTGGGAGTCCAGGGAGGGCAAGAGGGGAGGTCAGGTCAGCTAGGAAGCTGAACACCCAGGGGAGAGACTGGTTCAGCATGATGGCTTCCAAGCAGTGAGAGATGGCGGCTTTGGGCTTTATTTCAGAAATAAAGAAAAATTTGATTCACAGGACAGAGGTTTATGTGCTAAAGAGAAGTCAGATCCATTCACATTCAACGCATGAAGAAGTGTAGCCCTGCCCCGCCCTTCTCACCTCCTCTCCCTGTCACTCATCCGCACAGACACACTTCCCCGTCACGTCAGCAGTGACTTCTCCAGGCTCATTCATGGAGAAGACCCACCTCCTACCGGAGAAGCAAACATGTGAGAACCGGACCTGGTGCCAACCCTGGGGACACTGGCCGAGAGGCCCCTTACCTGCAGGAGGCTCTCAGGAGGGCGTGGTAAATACAGGGCCCCTTAGAATCAGGGTGGGATCTAAGGCTCGGGAGGCAGGGCTCACTGCAAGCATCCTGAAGGCAGCACAAGGAACCCAGTCCAAGGTAGAGACGTCCCAGACCAGGGCATTCCAGAGAAGGGAGAGGTTGCCTGCACGCCTCCCTGCGTCTCCTTCCAGTGCTGGTGAGAAGCCCCCTACGCTCTTCTGCAAAGCGTCTCCCGTCCACATTCTGACTGCTGACTTACCAGAATTAGCTGCTCTTCAGATTTCATGCACCTTCTGTAGGAGTTTCTCCTTTACGCAGTTTTCCTCAATCATGGCTATAAATTAGAATCACCCGGAGAGACTAAAACTCCCCGTGATCAAGCTACAGCCCAGAAAAGTCAAGTGGGGATCTTTAGGGTGGGACCCAGGCTGGATGTCAGGTGTTAGGTTTTTACAGCTCCCAGGTGACTCCAAAGTATGGTAGAGGTTAGCAGCCCTGTGATTGAAGGAGCCTGTGGTTGGAGAAAGCGGGACCCCTCTCTATCAGTCTGGCTAGAACTTGAAAAAATATTTTTGTCTTAGTAGATAACCCTGAATTAGAATTTTTCCTAATGTTATCTTGGTATTTTCAATATTAAGTTAGTATCTTCAAATAAATCCTAAATGTCACTAAATCAAATCGTTGTTGATTTTTTCTTAATTTTTGTAGCTAAGCCAGCAAAAAATTTCCTGCATGTGAACCTAACATTTATTTATGCATGCAGTTATTTGTTTATTTACTTCATCATTCCCTCTTTCATTTGCAAAGGAATATAGAGGGAGTTCTATTCACTGGTATGAGCCAGATGATAAGCAGAGGACAGTAAAATGTCATTAGGGCAATAAGGACAGTTACAGAAGAAAATAAAGGGCGAGTGTCCACTACTGCCCGGCCCATGCGGGACTGCCTCTCTCACTCTCTGAACACCATTCAATCCTGAAAACATTCCCTTTCAGGCAGATGCTCTCCGACCACGGTTGTTAAAGATTATTTACAAACTTCAAGCAGAAATAGTAAGTGCAGCTCCTCGTCCAGCCGGTCGACGGGAAGCACATCATCTTCCTCCACACCGTCTGTCAGGCAGATGCACACTCTGCGCCTGAGCCCTTGATTGATTCTTCCTCTCCGGTGTCACCCACACCTCCCTGATTGTCACCATCACCATTCTTACCAGATGGAGCAAGGACCCTCCGGAGGAGACCAGAGTGTGCGGATCCGCCCCCTCATGCAGGAGCCGCAGCACTGAAAAAGGAGAGAGGAGAACGGAGTTGTAGCCAATCTCTTCACACCCCAACCACGAGCCCCCGCGGCGTTTCCTTAATATCTGAGACAAGAGCAGCTGAAGCCAGGGGAGCAGCACAGGTCACCACCCACTTCCATTTGGTTCAGTTACAAATGATAGGTTTCTCCCCCAGCCGGACACGCCCCTCATCTTGGCCATACCATCAGTTATGGCCATGCAAAGGAACAAGGGTGGCATGGGTCCTCAGAGCTGGCCTCTGAAGTGTCACGTCTATTCATCCTTTGTATAACAAAAATAAGAGCCTTCACTTCACTGGGCTCATGAGGACATCAGGCCATTGAACCTTTGCTTGCCACCCTGGTTAGGGCCTCTTGGTCTGAAGCCATCAAAGTTGACATTCTGCACCTTGAACATCCACTTGTGCCCTCAGCCTCTGGCACATCTCTGCCATTCTCACAAAGCACTATGGGAGAAAGCCATGGAGGTCCCAACAATGACATCACAGAGATCAAGACACACGCCAGCTATCAAAATAAGGTCAGCTGAAAGGTGGCCTCGGTCTCCATCTGAACTGCACAGGTGGATTCACCAGCACAGGAACTCCACAGGGCAGTGGGACTGACAGTGCTGCATTCTCAGCTGCACACGATGAGGGGACAGCTAGGACAGCTCCATGGAAAGGCCCATTGGGTGGGTCCCAAGGTGTATGCTAGTTTCTGCTGATAGTAACAGTATCGTAGTCTTAAGAAGATGGCATTAATGCATTTTTTCACAAAGAAATACCATTAAAGCAAAAGTTACTTTTATTATAAGAGAACTGCACAAAATGGGTCAAAGTCATCGCTCGCTGAGGGATCCTGTCTCTCCACAATGGTTCTCCGTAACCTAATGTGTTAGGTTCCTCAAGGCCCCTTCTTGACTATTCCTCCAGCTCCCCATGTCTCCCAAGGCCTCTCCTACCAACTTCCCCAACTCCACCTGCCTCCCCAGGAAGGCCTGGGTCTGACCTGGCTGCCCCACAGCTCCTTCCTTGCCAGGAAGACTGTGCTCTCTGAAGCCATGTGCAAACAGGCGTGATGAGGAAGGCTGGGCTCCAGGTCAGTCCACCCCCCTGGAGGTGGCCCAGTACCCAGAGCACCCTAAAGCCCTTCCTTGGGTCAGAGCACTTTGGTCCAAAGCTCGCTTGCTGGAGAAGTCACACAGCTTCTCATTCCATAGCTGGGACCAAAGGTCATGCATCCTTTTCTAATCATACCAGCCATCCACCCAGTCCTCTCCCAGAAAGATGTTCCTAAATAGAATCAGGGCTATTTCCACATTTGTATCAAGTGATGTTGCTCTTTCTTCAAGCAAGGGTTTGTCTCAGAGAATTTCTCAACGTTGACAAATGTGTAGGGCAGACTGCCACGGGCCATTGTGTGGCATGTTCCTGTGCTCACTGCGTTCTCATGCGCTCACTGGTCAGAAGAGTCGGGGTGAGGCCCTCCTCTCTCGGGCTTCACTGTGCTCCTAGAGACTACCCTGCTCATGTAGGAGATGCTCTTTCACTCGCTCTTTCTCTGCCTCTCCCCATATAAAACCACACACATAGAATCCAACAATGCGCTTGCAAAGCCCTCCCGTGTTTGACCCCTAATGTTTATCATCCCAGCAGACCACAGAAACTCCATTGCTCAGGCTGGCCAAAGGCTTCCTCAGAAGGTAAAAAGCACTTTCACCCCAATGTTTTATTCTTTTAGCAAATAATAATTTTCATCCTGAACTCCTACTGTCACAGGGCCTTACACCTGATGAAGCACTTGCACAAGTGTAATGTGAGGTAGAGCATGCATGCGTTACAGTGTTAGTGAAACGCAGTCCATTAGCAGAGCCCACCATAGAGGACAGGGTAAAGCACACCCCCCAGGGATCAGGGACATGTTGTTTATTCTAGGTATAAACAGATGCCTGGAAAGCCCACTGGGAAGCTACTGAACTTTATGCCTCAGTTTTCTAACTCCACAGCCAGGGACAGTTATTGGATTCACATGTCCTGGGGTTGCTATGCAAGAAAAGGAGCCAGCTCATGGAGCATGCTCTGAGCAACTCGTGGTGCTCGGCCAGGATCCCTGGATGATTTCGACTAGTTACATTACTGTAGGTGATGAGACTCCACAGTAACACTTCATAGAATCCACAATGAAGGGGTGCTCCAACATTTCCCAAACACTCCCATTATTGAATGTTGAATTCTAGTGTAGAATATAAGCAATGCAAATTGAACATTATTCATCTGAAGGATGAGGGGACAACCCATCAAGCAGGAAAGAGCATGGTGGGGGGAATGTCCACAATCAAGGAGAACACCAAGCACACAGGAAGGGAACACCTATGCTTGTTTTCAATACAATCTCCTGCACTGTAAGCTCATAGCATTTGGTTTTTAATACAGGCATTTTTAACTGTTTCATAACTGATTCATAAAATCCCTGAGAGATTGACAATAGGCTCCTGTGAGCTGAGAGTAAGCAGCTGAAGATGGAGAAGAAATGTCCAGGAAGAAGATGCAGGAAGGTGAAGACTGAGAAGACTGTCCCTCCCATGAAGATGTAATGAGCATGCTCTGTGGCCCTTCACCTGTCAGATCCCTTCCAGGGAGCCAGGTGCCAGGGTAGGGGGCATTTTGCTTTTCCCAGAAAGGACTTATGTCTGATGGGCAGTTTTCATTATCAGACTGAACAATTAGAACCACAGACTGGATATGAACTGGTTTCCCCTCATTCTGGGTGTGATACTCAAGAATAAGATGAAGTCAGCTATTGGCAAACTGAAGACAGCATGTTCTCATATACCTAGGTCAGTACCAGCCAAATCCTGACTCACAATTAAACACAAGACATTGTAACATCCCTACATGTTAAGACAGATGAAGAAATGTCAAGACCATAAAAATTAGTCTATAGCATACACTTCTGAAAAACAACAGAGAACATCTTTATGAAACAAACATATTGAACACTCTTCTAAGTACTTAAGAGTCCAACACTGTCCTGAGCACTTCATAAAGCATGCTTTCATTCTCTCCAACCCCACGTGGGTTTCCAGTAAGGAAACAGAGGCTCTGGTGGAAGATGTGGTGCCTGAGACTTCAGGTGGTACAGGTGGATGCAGAACTCAGGTACAGCAGCCCAACTCCAAGGATTGTGGTTGGTCTTAATCAAAAATATTCCATTATATTGGATTAATGGAATCTCAAAATCACAACAGGAATTACCAAATAAATGCCTTCAAAGTTACTAATTTTGTAGGAAATTCCACAAATTTATATTAAAATACTTTTTTCAAAAAGATAGCAGTTTGCAGCAAGGGTTTGGTAACACAATTCCAATTGCCTGTAGAATGCATTGGCCTCAGCACTCTGTGGAAGTGATATGCCAGGGAAACACCTGGGAGAACCAGCCACCTGTGACTGGGAGAGCAGAGCACAGGCTTCCCTTCACAGTGCCACTGCTCGGACCCCTGAGTGTTGATGGGACCCTTTACTCCCTCCTCAGACTGCAGTAGAACCCTATTTGGATGTCTGTGTGGGAGATGTGACTTGATTTAAAGAGAAACATTCAGCTATTAGGTAGAACATTTTGCTAAGGGACATTAATGGACTATGTGATCCCACCATCACCAACAACAAACAAATCCAATTGTCCACCTGGTAATCAACTTTCATTTTATGTTTAAAAGCATACCACAGCTATCTGTTTTCTGGCAATCAGCTTTAATTTTGTTTTAAGTCATTACCACAGCTACCTGTTTTGTAACACAGCTCTCTACAGGTTCTCTTTCATTAGATGTGAACCACTGATTGCATAGCACTCCATACTGACTGTCACACAGTCTCACCTTGATATTGGCTCATACCTTCACAAGATGCTACATTTAAAATAAGGAGCAAAAAAATACTTAAAAATACTAGAAGAGAAATCAAAACCAAACTATACAGTTCACAAATGGACAAATCTCATATTTTCACAAAGATAACCATAGGCTGAAAGTATGGAAATTGATATGCCATGTAAATGGAGTCTGAAAACAAGCAGGAATAGCTACTGTGACATCTGACAAAACAGACTTCAAGCCAAAATTGATCAGAAGAGACAAAAATGGTCACTTCATATTGAAAAAGGGAACAATCCAACAAGAAGATATAGCAATAATAAATACTTATGCTCCAAATATCAGTGTTCCTAACTATATAAAACAGACACTCCTTGACATAAAGATTCAGAATATTCCACAGTATGATACTACTGGTTGATTTCTACATGTCTCACTAAGAGACAGGACATTCAGACATAAATTCAGTAAAGACTCTTCAAACCTCAAAAATTAGTATAAATCAAATATACTTGTCAGGAATCTATAAAATATTTCATCAAACAGCCAGATTCACTTTTTTTCTCACATGCTCATATATATATGATTCTTTGCATATTATCTAATCATAATGAAATGAAATTTGAAATGAACACACAAAATACCTACAGAAACTATATAAACACATGGAGATTGAATAATACAATACATTTTTGAATGATGAATGGATAGTAGAAGAAATTGGGAGAAAGTTTAAAATTTCTAGAATCAAACAAGAATAGCAATACAACATACCAGAACCTCTGGGACACTACAAAATCAGTTTTAAAAGGAAAGTTTATAGCTATGAGTGCTTATATAAGAAGATCATAAAGATCCCAGATAAACAACCCAATGATTGTTTTTTCAAGAATGTTGAAAAACAAGAACAAACCCATACCAAAACTGGTACAAAGAAGGAAATAAATAAAATCAGAGATAAAACCAATGAGAATTAAAACAATCAATGTAACACTTGGTTCTTTGAGAAAATAAACAAGATTGATAAACCCTTAGCCAAACTAACCAGATAATAAAGAGAGTAGATAAATTTATAAAGTTAAAGATAAAAAAGAAATCATCACACACATCACAGAAATCCAGTGGATGATTAGGGACTCTTTTTAAATCTTATACTCCAATAAATTAAAACCTAGAAGAAATGTATACTTTCTAGACACATACCACCTGCCAAAATTGAATCAAGAGGACACAGAAAATCTAAATAGTTTAGTTCCTTTGCCCATTTACTAATTGGATTATTTGGATTTTTAGCATTAAGGTTTTTGAGTTCTGTATATATTTTCCACAATAATCCCTGTATAAAGAGCAGGTGGCTGAACTCTTCTCCCGTTCTGTAGCCTCTCTTTTCAAGCTCTTGTTTCCTTTGCTTTTCAGAAGGTGTTTAAATTTGATGCCATCCAATTATGGATGTTTGAGTTTATTTCTTGTGCTTTAGGAGTCTTGTTAAGGAAGTTGATATCTGTGCCAATATGTTGGAGTGTTGAGCCTATATTTTCTTCTAGTAGTTGCAGAGATTCTGATTTAATT
Source organism: Geosciurus inauris (assembly GCA_004024805.1). Lineage (NCBI taxonomy): Eukaryota > Metazoa > Chordata > Mammalia > Rodentia > Sciuridae > Geosciurus > Geosciurus inauris. Next base: position 371,276 of record PVHX01000158.1, read on the forward strand.
CCTAGGTCTTTGATCCACTTTGCATTAACTTTGGGTGAGAGATAGGGATCAGGTTTCTTTCTTCTACATATGGATTTCTAGTTTTCTCAACATCATTCATTAAATATGCTATCTTTTCTCCAATATCTGTTTTGGCAACTTTGTGGAATATTGGATGACTTTATCTATGTGGATTTGTCTCTTTCTACTATTCTGTTTTATTGGTCTTCATGTCTGTTTTGGTACCAATCCCATGATGTTTTTGTTCCTATTTCTCTCTAGTATAATTTGAGATCAGGTATTGTGATGCCTCCTACATTGATCTTCTTGTTCAGGATTACTTTGGCTATTCTGGGTCTATTATTCTTCCAAATTAATTTTAGAACAGACTTTTTCTAGTTCTGTGAATAATGTCACTGGTATTTTATTGGAGATTGCATTGAATATGTATAGTATTTTTTGTACTATGCCCATTTTGACAATATTAATTCTGCTTATCCAAGAACATAGAAGGTCTTTCCATCTTTTAAGGTCTTCTTCAATTTCTTCCTTCAGTATCCTGTGGTTTTCATTGCAGAGGGCTTTCATCTCCTTCATTAGATTAATTTCTTTTCTTTTTTTTTTTTTTTTGTTTTTTTTTGTAGGCTACTGTAAGTTGGCAAAAGAACTAAACAGACACTTCTCCAAAAAAGAAACACAAATGGTTGGTGAATACATGAAAAAATGTTCAACCTCTCCTGCAATTGAGGAAATGCAAAACAAAACTACATTGAGGGCTGGGGATACAGCTCAGTTGGTAGAGCACTTAACTCATATGCACAAAAACCTGGTTCAATCCCCAGCACCACAAAACAAACAAATAAAAAAAACCCACTACATTGAGATTTCATCTCACTCCAGCCAGAATAGTGACTGTCAAAAATACAAATAATAGTAAATGTCAATGAGGATGTGGGGAAAAAGTACACTCATGCATTGTTAGTGGAATGACAAATTAATATAAGCACTCTGGAAGTCAGTATGGATAGTCCTAAAAAAAACTAGGAATGAAACTATCACATGACCCAGCTAACCCTCTCCTTGGCATATATCCAGAAGTTCTAAAGTGAGCATTCTACAGGGATGCAGTCACATCAATTATAATAGCAGCACAATTCACAATAGCCAAGCTAAGGAACCAATCTAGGTGCCTTTCAACAGATGAACAGATAAAGAAAATGCAGTATAAATATACAATGGAATGTTACTCAACCATAAAGAAGAATGAAATTATGGCATTTGTCAGTCAATAAGTACAACCGGACACCATCATGCTAAGTAAATTAAGTCAAACACAGAAAGTCAATGGTCCGGGGGCTGGGATTGTAGCTCAGCGGTAGAGCGCTTGCCTCACATGCGTGAGGCCCTGGGTTCGATCCTCAGCACGACATACAAAGCAATAAAATAAAGACATTGTGTCCATCTACAACTAAAAAAAAATATTTAAAAAAAAAAAAAAGAAAGTCAATGGTCCAATGTTGTCTCTGATATGGAGAAACTAGACCAAAATAGAGACAAAAGAAAGGAAGAAGGATGAAAAAGGTGGAGGGGTGATTCATGAAAATGAAAGTGAAAAAATTTAAAAAAAATAAAAGAGAAAGGGGACTGAGTAGGAGGAGGGATGGGAAGGTGGAAGAATGGTGGAATGAATCTAAACAGTTTCCTATCTACATATATGAATGCATCATAGTTAGGCTCACCTCTATGTACATCCACAAGACACCAATTTTTAAAAAGCTATAAATGAATAGAAGAAAGATCAGTAACAGGAAAGGGAAAGGGGGAGGGAGGAGGAAAGGGAAAGGGGAAGTACTGGGGACTGAATTACAGCAAATCATATCCCATGCTCATATAATTATATCAAACTTAACCTTAATGTTAGATATAACTAAAATAAGCTAGCAAAAAGAAAAAGATAGAAAAAAAGAAAAGAAAAGAAAACCTATACAGACCAATAACAAGTAATTCGATAGAAGCATAGTAAAAAGACTTCTAAGAAAGAAAAGCCCAGGAACAGATGGCTTCTCTTTTTTTAAATATTTTTTTAGTTGTAGATGGACACAATATCTTTATTTATTTATTTATTTATTTATTTATTTATTTATTTTTATGTGGTGCTGAGGATGGAACCCAGTGCTTCATGCATGCAAGGCAAGCACTCTACCACTGAGCTACAATCCCAGCCCAGAACAGGTGACTTCTAAGCTGAATTCTATCAGACCTTTAAAGAACCAATGCCGATGCTCCTCACATTATTCCATGAAATAGAAAGGGATGGAACACTTCCAAATTCATGCTATGAAGGCAGCATAACCATAATGCCAAACCCAAATAAGGGCACATCAAAGAAAGAAAATTGCAAATCAATATCCCTCATGAACTAGTTGTAAAAATCCTTAATAAAATATCAGCAAATCATATTCAACAACATAATAAGGAGACTATATCATGACCAAGTTGGTTTCCCTCGAGGATTCCAAGGATGGTTTAGTATATACTAATCAATAAATGTAATTCACCACAAAAATAGAATTAAGGACAAAAATCATATGGTCATCTGAACAGATTCAGAGAAAGCCTTTGACAAAATCCAGCACCCATTCATGAAAAAAAAAAAAAAAAAAACACTGAAGAAACTAGAAATAGAAGTAACTACCTCAACATTGTAAAGGCTATATATGAAAAATACAAAGCCAACATTAAAGTGAGGCAGTGGAGGGTCCCACTGATGTGCCATGAGAGCGTGGTCCTGCTGCTGCATCACCGACGCCATCCTGGAGAACACACAGCCTGTTCTCAACACACACTGCAGAGCCAGGAGGCACCAGGGTGTGGGGCTTGGGTGGAGTGTGGGGAGGCCTCAGTTCAGGGCAGAGCCTTGACTGTGCTTTGGATTTCAGATCCACCAGCAGAACTTTCTAAAACATACAAAGCCCTGGGTCCTGCCACCAGATTCTTATAATTGGACAGTCACGAGGAGTACCACTGTTTTAGTCAGCGTTGTCACTGCTGTGACTTAAAGACCTGACCAGAACAACTGCAGAGGAGGAAAAGTTTATCTGGGGGTTCACAGTTCAGAGGTCTCAGTCCACAGACAGCAGGCACCATTCAAGTTGAGCATGAACGTCCTTTTAGAAGAGTGTGGCAGGGGCAAGTGGCTCACATGATGACCAGGAAGTAGAGACAGAGATCTCCACTCGCCAGATACAAATATACCCCCAAAGCCACACCCCATGCCCCACCTCCTCCACCACGCCCCACTGCCTCCAGTCACCACTCCACTAATCCCATCAAGTGACAGTGACCCATTGGGTGAAGGCCCTTGGAACCCAATCGATTCTTCTCTGAACCTTCTTGCGTTGTCTCATATATGACCTTTTGGGGGACACCACATCCAAACCATGACAACCTCTGTCCCTATGGCTTGAATGTCAACACACCTCAAAGATCACAATGCCTGAAAGGGCAGATGGCAGTGGGAATGGCGTCCACACAACTACTTAGCTTGAAGCCATGCAGCCTGGCAACCATTCACAGGACAGTCTCCTCAAGTCCTTGAAGCTCATGGAGAGGCCTTACCTGAAATCTTCATGTAGGCCCACTGCTCAGTGACCCTTAAGTGACAGCTTCTGAGTTAGACCAGGTCCATTTGCACTAATGGGTGGTCAATGGTGCTACTAGCTGCCCTCCTGGCAAAGGAGACCCAAGAGGGCTGGGCATGGCCTCAGGGCTGCAGAAGGTTTGACTTCACTAACTAGGAGGTGCACCGTGGAATCAAGGGTGGCCAAGGCCCCCCTAGCCACACTGACCTTCCAGGCTCTAAGCAGTGAAGACTAAGCCCATGCCACCCTTAAGCGACAAGCTTAAGTTTCCACTTTCCTCTCATCTTGATCAAAGCTGGATCTGACTAAAGCCTGGAGATCACAAGCCTGAAGACCAGGGCCCTCACTGCCCACATGACCCAGAGGCCCTGATCCCAATCCAATGTGCAGTTACATCTAACAAAACATTTTAGTGAGTGTCTTATGCAGTGGGTACTGTCTTAGTATTTGGCAGTGTAGCAGAGGAAATCAGAAAACGATCTGCCTCATATAGCTTATAATCCAGTGGACATCACAAGGTGTAGGAGAAGGAAAACAAGCTTGATAATTGTTCAGTAGAGAGATTTTGAGTGCTTCTCAAATAGGTAGCTGAGTACAATGGAATCTGTTTTAGAAAATTATTTACCATCTATATCTACCTATGTGGCTGGCGACCCCCTTCATCCCATGGTCCATTCGAGGAGAGCACAAACAGGCACGCTTATCTTCTCCCTGCGGCCCTTGTCTCTCTCATCCCCCCTTATTCTCTCTAGTACATTAGCCTGTATATTTTCTACTGCCCAGCACAAGTGTGATTCTTTCTAGATCAGTACAGTCAACTGTTAACTTCATCAATTCAACTTAAATCAGTCACGTTACTTTGTAGTCCAAGGTTTGCACTTGAGACTTTCATGTAGATTTCACTTCTCTATCAAGAGGTTTCGTTTTCTCCTTTTTGTATACATTGGTCAGAACTATCATGGAATCAATCTGATTACTCTACATCTGCACCACCTGTGGGTCAGCTTCTACAGCCTATCATTCCTTTTTGAATCTTGGGATGCCCTTCATTAATATTATTATTCAATGTATTGAATCTAAATGTAGTGGTTTTAAAAAACCATAGAAACTCTGGACAATGGTTTCTTTTTATAAAGAAGGTACACCCTATCCCAGCAGCATGGGAGGCTGAGGCAGGAGGATCACGAGTTCAAAGCCAGCCTCAGCCACAGCAAGGTGCTAAACAACCCAGTGAGATCCTGTCTCTGAAAAAAACACAAAATAGGGTGAGGGATGTGGTTCAGTGGTTGAGTGCCCCTGAGTTCAATCCTTGGTAACACCCTCACCCCACACAAAATAAAAAGAATATGGACCCAGCCATCTGGTAATAGAAAGGGGAGGAGGAGGTCACTGCAATCCCCTCAGGATCTGTGCAAACTTGACCCTGAACACAGGGTCCATCCACTCCAGGCTTGCTGGGGTATAGCACTCCAGGGACCCCACATGAGGGTCTAGACTATTTTCCAGGGACCCTGCTCCTTGATACGTCCTGACTGTATTCTGTGTTTGCCCAGTAATAAGAAACTACACTATTATCCTCATTCTACAGCTAGAGAAACTGAGTGCTGTCCAGAATAGTCAGGGATTTACAGATGATGAGAGGCAGAACTGAGATTTGAATTCCAGAAATCTAGGGCAGATTCCTGTCCTCAGCTGTCTGGATTGGTGGATGTTCCTGTGGCTATGGTTGCCAGAGAAGCTTCCAATGGGTAATTAATCACATTGATTTTGAGGTCTTGTGTTCATACTCTTTAGTATTATGATAGGATCCTGTGTTTTTAAATGTATTTTCCTTGTCTCCTGAGATGATGATATGATTTCTGTCCTTTATTCTATTAGGAAGTTGTCTTTTATTGAATTTTTTCTACATCTAGAAACAACCTTGCCTTCCTGGAATAAACTCACTTGGTCGTGGTATAGTCCTTCCTGTGTTTATCAGTCAAGGTTCTCTAGAGAAACAGAATGGACAGGATATATTCATAGGTATGATTATAAAAGGGGGATTTATTAGATTGGCTTACATGACCTAGATGGTCCCACAATGGCCATCTGCAGGCTGAGAAGCTGGAGGAACCCATAGCTTCTCAGTCCAATAATCACCAATGATGCAGCCCCAGCTCAGGACCAAAGGCCTAGAAACTCTCTTCCACTTTGGAAGAGTGAAGGAGCCGGAGTCTGATGTCCCCAGGCAATCATAGGGTAATGGAAACACTCCCTCAGAATCACTTCTGGTGCTGCGCCCTCACTCTTCCATCCAGGCCCCAGCCTACTGGACTGTGCTGCTCACATGGAGGGTGGGTCTCCCTTCAGTTTGCTGTCCCACATGCAATGGTTCTAGAAACCCCCTCACTGGCACACCCGGAAGCCTCTTGACTTTAGGCATCTCTCGATCCCATCAAGCTGACCCTCCAGAGTGACCATCACGCCACGCACTGCTGGTTTCAGTGTTCCAGTGTCTCGCTGAGGACTACTGCAAATATACTCATGGAAATATCGGTTTGTATTTTGCTTGTATTGTGATGACTGTGTCTAGTTTCGATATCGAGGTGATACTGGCTTCATAGGCCACGTTCTTTCTGTTCAAATTTTAGGAAGCATTTATTAAAACTAGCAATAATTCAGATTTAATCACTTGGAAGAATTCCTACATGAGGCCATCTGTGTCTGCTCTTTCCTTCACAGGATAATTTTGTTAACTCAATATCTTTCCTCATAGGAAACCTCCTAGCATGGTTTTCTATTTTTATCTTCATTCATTGTTGGTAATTTATGTCTTTCAAGGAATTTTTCTTTTCCTATGGGTTATCTAAATTTTGGTGTACAGTTTTAATAGTATTATAATAATATTTTACTTCCATAAATTTGTTGGTAATATATCTCCCTGTATTCTTCATTTTGATAATTTGGGGGTTTGCTTACATGTTTGTTTATTTATTTATTATTTCTTTGTTTAGCTGAAGATTTTTCAATTATGTTGATATTTTCAAAGAATCAACTTTTGGTTTCATTGGTTTTTTCTATTGTGTTTCTCTGTTTTCCTCTTATTTCCCCGCAAATCCTTAGCATGTCATTCCTCCTATTGGCATCTGGAATGGTTTACTTTTCTTCTCACTTTTGAATGGGGACAATCAGGTTGCTGATTGTCAATGCTTCTCTTCTGATACAGGCATTTGCGGCTATGGACGGTGGGTGATTATGATGTGCTAATGTCAGTTTATCAACTATAAAAATTAGACCACTCTGGTAGGGGATGTTAATAATGGGGGCCTATACATGTGCAATAGCAGTAGCTATAAGAGAAATCACTGTACCTTCCTCTCAGTTTTGCTGTGAATGTACAACTTATCTTAAAACTAGTGTTTAAAAAAGATACATATATACAGCCATAAATTCCCTTGAAGCTATGTTGGTGAGGTTGTGGGGGAAAAGATACACTCCCACATTGCTGGTGGGACTACAAATTGGTGTAACCACTATGGAAAACAGTATGGAATTTCATCAGAAAACTTAGCAGGGAACCACCATTTGACCCAGTTATCTCGTTTCTTGGTTTATACCCAAAGAACCTAAAATCATCATACTACAGTGACATAGCCACATTGATGTTTATAGCAGTTCCACTCAATAGCTGAACTATGGAACCAAACTTGATGCCCTTCAACAAATGAATGGATAAAGAAACTGTTGTATATATATACAATGGAATATTACTCAGTCTTAAAAAAGAATGAAATTATGGCATTTGCCAGTAAATGCATGGAAATGGAGAATATCATGCTAAGCAAAATAAGCCAATCCCAAAAAACCAAAGGTTGAATGTTTTCTCTGATATGCAGATGCTAACCCACAATAAGTAGGGGGAAATACAGGAAAAAAAAAGGTACTTTGGAATAGACAGAGGGCAGTGAAGGGAGGGGAGGGGTTGTGGAAGTAGTAATGATAGTAGAATGAATTGGACTTTATTACTCTATATGTGTATATGATTACACAACTGGTATAACTGTATGTCACATACAACTAAAAGAACGAGAAGTTGAATGCCTTTCATTTAAGATGTGTCAAAATGCATTCTACTGTCATGTATAACTAATCAGAACAAATCTTACAAATGAAAAAAAAATAGAACTCAAAAAACTTAACACCATAAAAACAAATAACCCAATCAATACATGGGCTAAGGAACTGAACAGACACTTCACAAAAGAAATACGACTGGTCAACAAATACATGAAAAAATGTTCAACATCTCTAGCAATTAGAGAAATGTAAATTAAAACTACACCAAGATTTCACTTAACTCCATTCAGAATGTCAATTATCAAAAATATAAGTAACAATAAATATTGATGAGGATATGAGAAAAAAAGGTACATCATACATTGCTGGTGGGACTGCAAATTGATGTAGCCACTCTGGAAAGTGGTATGAAGATTCCTCAGAAAACTTGGCATAAAACCACCATTTGACCCACTCCTTGGTTATCCCACTCCTTGGTTCATACCTGAAGGACCTAAAATCAGCATATTATAGTGACGCAGCTACATAAATGTTTATAGCATTCAACAGGTGAATGGATAAAGAAAACATGGTGTATATACCTAATGCACTAATTTAATAAAGAAGACTGAAATTATGGCATTTGCTGGTAAATGGATGGAACTGGAGACTATTGTGTACGTGAAATAAGCCATCCCAAAAACCAAAGGCCAAATATTCTCTCTGATAAGTGGATGCTATCAAACAATTAGGGCTGAAGAAGAATAGAAATTCACTGGATTATACAAAGGAGCATGAAGGGAAGGAAGGAGGGATGGGAATAGGAAAGACAGTAGAATGAATTAGACATCACTTTCCTATGTTCATACATGAACACCTGACCAGTGTAACTCCATATCCTCTACAACCACAAGAAGGGGAAGTTATACTCCATGTATTTAATATATCAAAATACATTCTACTCTCATGTATAACTAAAAAAATTTAAAAAAATAAAAAAATTTTGTTGAAACTTTGATATTATTCGTAATAATAAAAAAATTTAGAAATCAGATTCACTCTTTTTTTTCCAGGGTTTGCTGCTGTTTCTGCTTGTGATTACTATTTGTTTGTTTCATTCCTTATTTTTCTGAACTAAGACTTCAACGTCTATATTGTCATCCATGGCCACTGAAATCTCTGCCCAGCTATCTCAGTGGTCAGCTCATGACTAAATACATTTTGGCAAATGACCTGACATAATAATTGACCCTGCCTTTGCAGGGAGCCCCGTGTGTGTTAGGGCCCTCCTTTGCAGTGCTGGTGGGGAGTGCACATCTCTTCCTTTCTCTGCACTTCCTGTGTATGCACAGTCTCAAGTTCAGCCCAAGGTGAGAGATCAGTGTCTTCTTGAGAGCATGGCCACAGACCTGAGCCTGTGCATGGTCTGATAAGTGGATGCTATCACACACATTCTAAGGAATGTGGTGTACTTTCCAGGTGCCCTCAGAAATTGGGAGGAAGTGTACTGCAAGAACCAAAGGCTAAAAACTCCTTGAATTTGATGGCAAGTCATAATCCACACACCTAAGAAGCCTAAGGGTCTAGTCTTCCCTGACTTCTCCTTTTAAGTGTTTGGCCAGCTGCTTCTTTGTCACAACTGCTATCACAGCTCTAGAAAGAGGCAATGCTAAATATTCTCTGCAGGCTGCTTCCTAAAATGCCCCAGGAAAAGGATTTTAGTGTCTGTATGCTGATGTGAGTCTAATGAAAACAAGTCTGTGAGTAGCAGACTCCAGGAGAAACTTCAAACAGTGGGGTTCTTGAGAGAGTGCCAACCCCATGCCACCTGTGGTGTCTACTGGGCTGCTGGTTTTCATGGCCACCATGATTGACAGGCCATGAGCTTCAAGGCCACCATGAGGCTGAGAGAAGAGGATGTAACCAGGTAAGCTGCAGTGTGACGAGGCTTCCTGCCTTGCTGAGACTCAGCCATTTCACTGAATAATGCTCTTCAGATGATTGCATTATTAAACTCCAACCTTCCAAAAATGTTGACACTGATACACACATACATACACCATACACATATATTTTTGGGGAGATCAGTGATCTTGTTGCTTTTATGGAAGACAGATTTTCAGTGGTCCTTCTTCTAAAATACCAGTGGTGATCTCTCTCATATATTTAAATTGGACAAAAGAGTTCCTAAGAATAAACTTAGCTCCCACCGAGAAGAAGAAGTAAACAGCTACCATTAGGTTGAATAATAATAATTTTTCATGAAGCTTAAGCTAGGAAGGTTCTAGAAGATGTAAAAATACTTTAAAGGCTGTTTACAAGGCCAGGTGCGATTTCACTGGGTGCTTCCTCTTAGCTGTTCTACAAAATCTGTGAGACACACTGCTGTGGTGTACATGGTCTGGAGGGAACCAGGAAGATTCTGCTTACTGCAACTGCCTTAAATCAACAACTCTATAAATATTCCAGAACAGACTCAAAGTGACAGTTTTATAATGACATAAATTTAACTCAGTGTTTCTTCAGAGCTTCATGCAGGTACAGTAAATCCAGAATGTGCACAGTTATAAGCACAGGCTTCAGTTATTATTTTCTCTCTATATATGACCCTCTGCCAATTTGTTACATATATTTAAAATGCTTTTTCAGTGCCAAGTTTGAGAAGTTACCTGAGTTTCCAAAAATGATTCATTTCACAAACAAACAGAATGGGGTACAGAACTAACACGAGCACTAATCTAGAATTCAGTTTTCATCTTGGGATAGTAAAGACAAAAGTAAAAATAATCATGCCAATATTTGTAACATTAATTGTGATTTGCTTGAATTAGGAGTCTACCCATCACACACACACACACACACACACACACACACACACACACACAGCCTTATATTTACAGTCTCGTAAAGTAAGACGAGGGGAGAGAAACCTTTGAGTTACTGACCACTGCATGAAGAGAAACTGGAAATCACAAACAACACATGACAAAGTCGTACACGCACTATGCTTCAAAATCTCAGGGCTTGGGTTTCCTCGTCCGTAGAGCTGCGGTAACAATACAACCTACTGATCACACGGAGACACTGTGTAAATGCGGTGATGACTGCCACATAGTCAGTTTGGGAAAGAAAGAGGAGGCCCCAACATTCTGAGAAAGCACCTCATAAAGGTGACGAGTGTTGCTCACGCGACTCTGAAAACAAAGCTTCTTCAGTAGAAACTGCAAATGTAACTTTCTGGTTGAACAGGTCTTTATTTGCTTTTGTTGGTCGGAAGCCAGTCTTTCAGTCCTATCTGAAGTGTCTATGAAGTTTAATTCACCCTCCAGCATCACCACCTCCCTCCTCTGACCTTTGATAGTTCTATGACACTCTTACTTTATCGGGTCTTCATTAATCACAGAGACTCAGTACTTCTATAGTCGGTGTGTTTAGTGATGCGGGACTTGAGGAAGATCCACATGACCTCCCTCATCCACACAAACCCTCAGGAATAAGATACCCTCAGGAATTTACTGAACCCTCAGGAATAAGATACAGTCACCATAAGAATTACCTTTGGATACATCAAGACTTATTCATCTCTTCTTATAATAATTACAACAAATATCTACTCTGAAAATGACGCCCCTCAATGCAGGGAAGAGGCCCACTGCATATAGATTATCTTACCCTCTGAACACCAAAGGCAGACACTCTGCCTATCAGGCATACTGGAATTTCCCAGATGGGAATCTGGATCTGCAAAACAGAGACTGCTATATGACAAATGCTGGTCATGGCAGACAACATGATGCCAACTCAGTGAGAGTCGCACTAGCCTACATGCAAACTGGAGGCCAGTCTAGAGAGGCAGGAAGGCGGAGAGGGACGGTAGGTGAGGGTGCACACCGAGGACACAGCCAGAGCAAAGAGGAGGTGCAGGTTCCCACCTCTCTCCTGTTCCTGGACTTTACGTTTCGTCCCACAGAAGGCCTCACTGTGTCTTGTCACCTTGATTTTGTGAGATACTCCTTGTTTTAAATTGTTTTCCCTCTCTTAAGATATGTTGGTTTGTGCTTCTTTTAACCAAACCCTCCCTGGCTCGGGCAAAGCCCCTGGAGGGAGGGAGTGGTGTGACCTCACAACTTACTGTCCAGACCAGGATAACGTGGGAACCAGAGAAGAGGACGTAATTACAGCAGAAAGCAAGCTCAATGGGACTGTGGGATCCTGGCTGCACAGCTGCCCTGTGTAGTTCACGTGTGGACGTGACAGCTCGGACAGCAGGGAGCACGTGGAAGAGCCTCCAGGCTGGATGTGACACCGTAGGCTTCTGCTGCTGCAGAACCAACTGCCCCAGACAGTGGCTGAAAATGACATGACCGTGCTCAGTCTTCTGAGGCGGCATAGGGCCCCTCCTGCCAGTTCCCCTTCCAGGTCCTACAGTAGTGGGGTCAGCTGGCAGCCGGGATGGGTTTCTCAGAAGCTTTCTTCAGACACAGGCCCAGTGCCTGGCTGGAAGGCTCAGGGTCCAGAAGACCTGGGGCTCCTGGAAGAGTCCCTACATATATGCAGTCTGTGCAGGTGAAATTTCCACATTGCACGGTGGCTTCAGGCAGGCTGGATGTCCCACATGGCCAGTGAAGGCTCATGAAGTGAACGTCCCAGCTCCTACTGATTCCCAAGGTAACGCAGCATCTGTGGCTACATTCCATTCTGCACGACAACCACACAGCCCTGCCTACATTCCTGGGGAGAAAGTATGCATACCAAGTTAATGGGGTGAGTGTCACAGGACGGAGACGTGCTCCAGCCCTGCAGGGGTATTAACTGTGGAAAAGCCACTTGACGGGCTTGAAAGGCCTCATGACTCACATTGCTCACGTTATCACGTTATCACTGCTTCATGTTATCAGAAGTGACAGATGTCTAAATGAGAAGTTTCATCCTGTTCACATGTGAGGCAGTGTCTCTGTCACAGTGGACTCTAGTGTCACATGAAGGCGCAGTGGACCTTAGGCTCCAGCCACGACCTGCACAAGAACAGGGGCTGGGCCCTGCCAGGGATCTCCACGCGTCACGTGGGCAGAATGTGGGGCAGCTGGCCTCTCCATCACAGTGGAAGCTAAAGATAATTCTATCCAGGTGACTCTAGTGTCATGAAAGAGCAGTGGACCTTGAGCTCCAGCCACAACCTCACCAGGACAGTGCTGGGCCCTGCCAGGGATCTTCACACCTCACCCGGGCAGAATGTGGGGCAGCTGGCCTCTCCATCACAGTGGAGGAGACTGGGCAGCCCAGGTGGAAACAGAGACATCAGGAGCAAGAGGAGAGAAAGGGAGGGGATGGGCAGGCTGGCACACAGGACTCTGACCGCTGTTGGTCCTGTGGACATTGTCTGAGTTTCCTTCTGCACACAAGTCTCCTCCTCAGGTAGACTGACAGGACAGGTGGACTGCAGGATATTTTTAAATTCTAAATGCATCACGGAAAGTCTTTATTTTAAACTGATTTTAAAAAGACTTTCAACAAGCCAAGTTGGCTGTGCTAGACTAGATGACCTGTGTTGATGGATTTGTGAAGACCATTACAGGGGCACGGATGTTCTTTAAATGCTTAAACTTTTCAGTGAACTAAAAAGAGAAAAGTCTTACATAGTCAGATATCAGATTCATTAGAAAGCTACAGTAATCACACCCTTTGACATTGGTTCAAGAAAATGGACAGCTATATACAGAAGAAAGAATAAGTAGAATCCCAAATGAGCCCTGCACATAAATGGTCTTCCACCTTCCCATGAAGATGTCCATTTGATGTAGTGGAGGAGCAGTCTTTTATTTCTTAATTAAGGGATGATTTATGCTTAGTAAATGTGAAAGTCTTAAGTGTTAGATTTGATCAATTTTGCTTATAAGTATACCTGAGTGACTATCGCTTAGGTCAGGGTGACAGAACATCTCCCTCATGCCAGGGAGTACCCTCATGACCCTTCCCAGTGGGCACCCTCTGCCTGAGAGACTCCCCATCCTTCAGTATGGCCCACACTTGAATCTGACTTTTATGAGAGATGCAGTACGTGCTTTCCAGGGGTCTGGCTTCATCCAGTATTACCTCTGTGACATTCACCCACACTGTAGTAACCGTGGTTCTTCTTCCTGTCTCTTCTCCATGTCGGTTTTGGCTACACAGTACAGCACTCCACACGACACTCTGCTCAATAGTTTCCTTCCTATTGGTAAGTATTTGGGTTGTTTCTCATTTCTGTCGATTCTGAATAAAGCGGCTTTCAACACCATTGTCCAGGTCTTTACGCAAAGTTCATGCGGTCATTTTTATAAGACACATTCCTAGAGGTAGGATTGTTGAAACATGGGCACAAACTGAAATGTCAAATTATTAGAAATTGCCAGACAGTTTACAAAAGTGGTTGTGCCATTTGATACCACCAGCAGCAAAATGAGAGTTCTAGTCACTCTTCACCCACATTAATGATATTGATAAATGCTTAGTGAGCACCTAAAGAAGCTGTAGTCAGAGTCAAGGAAAGATATCTATTTGTGGTTTTAAGGTGCAGTTAAGTATTTCATAGTACATTTTAGTTTTTTTATTGTTTTGTAGGAGTTCTGCATCTATTACACAGGGTTGTTTCTCCTTGATTTAGTTAATGAAAGTAAATCACAGTGGTTTTCAAAAGCATTTCAAAAGCACCCTGCATTCTGAGGGTGCTGGCCCTGCTCTACTATGTCCTCAGTGGTAGTTATATGATGTTTATTTTTTGACAGATCATAGTATCACATTTTTTTGTGAATTTTTAATGTCTAATTTCATACTAAAAAGTATAATAAAATTACTTACAATATCATTAAAATAATGAGTACTAAGATTTCAAAACTCTGGTTACTAAGTGATAACTATCTTTTTACAAACTGACCTGCTATGACTCACATCAGTGAGAATAAAAATGCCTACCCAAGGGAGCCAATAGGCCACAAGACATCAGCCTGCTCCTTTGTTTCCAGGATAGGTTGCTTATCAAAGCAGTGATAATCCACCTGTGACCTTTTATTTTTGTAGACATGGAAAGACTCTTCCTAAAATACATATGGAATTGCAAGAGATCCTAAATAATCAAACCAATCTTGTGAAAGATAAATCTGAAGGACTTACATTTCCAGATTTCAAAACTTACTACAAATCTAGAGTAACCAAAACAGTATGGTACTGGGTATAACATACACAGAGATAATGATATGACTTGAGAATTCAGAACCTAAAAACTCATACATCTGTGTTCCATAGTTACTCAACAAGGGTTCTTCAATGGAGAAAAAATAGTGATTTTAACAAAAGGTGCTGGGACCACTGGATATCCACATGAAAAACCATAAAATTGGAGTAGTATCTCCCAACATATGTAAAAATCATCAAATTGAATCCAAGAAAAAAATAGAACAAACTGCTCCTAGAAGAAAATGTCTTCATAACCTTGGACTTGGTAATGTCTTAGATATAACATTAAACATAAGCAACAGAAGAAAATAATTGAAAAATTAGAATTCATCAAAATTAAAAACTTGTACTTTAAAAATTACTATCAAAGAAGAAAAAAGAGAACCCCTAGAATAAGAGGAAATATTTGTAAGGAATGTATATTATAAAGGACTGGTATGCAACATATATAAGGGAATCTTACAACTGAACAACAAAAGTTAAATACAAGTAAACAAAGTACTTGAATAGATATATCTCCAAAAAAATCTATAAATGACCAGCATGCACAAGAAAATGCTTCACCTCAGCAGTCATTAGAGAAATGTGAATCCAAATCACATGTGATACCATTTATACAGACTAGGATGATTTTAATAAATGAAAAAAATAAAATTAACAAATTTGTCAAGATGTGGAGGGACTAGAATCCTCACACAGACTTGTGGGATGCAGCAGGCTTCTGCCACTGTGGTGAACATGAGTGGTTCTTCAAAATGTAAACATTATCATCTGAGCCAGAAATCCCACTCCTAGGTATAAAGCTAAAGGAACTGAAAGTTGGTTCCCAAATATTTGCACATGAATGTTCATAGCTGCACTGATCAAAATACTCAAAGGGAAGAAAGATTTATGTTGGCTCATGGTTTAGGAGGTTTCAGTCCAAGGTCAGCTGGCACCACTGCTTTGGCCCAAGGTGAGGCAGAGTATCCTACGAGAAGGGCACGGCGGAGGGAAGCTGCCCAGCTCACAGCAGAGGCAAACAGAGGAAGATAAAAGGGATAAGGACAAGATAGAGTCCCCAGGGGCATGACCTCAATGATCTACTCCCTCCAATGAGTTTCCACCACCTCCTAATAATCTATTAGGTGGTGGAATCAGCCTTGAATCCCTCCGATGAGGCCAGAACACTCAATGGTCTAATCTCCACGTCCCAGAAGCCCCACCTCTGCACACCTGCTGCTGTGGAAATATGCCTTAAACATCTGAGCCTCTGGGATGGATCCAAATACCTGCTATAACACCGGTGTTCTTAAACTTCACAAATTTCTTAAACTACATACACTTTGTTATAATCATGTTCTATAGAACTATCTTTATAGAATGACAAGTAAATTTATTTGCATAAATCCTGTTTGTGATTTTCAGTAATTCTGAGGTAGAAAGTGGGTGAGTTTGGGGGGAATACTATGCCTCCCTACCTTCATAGTATCTGAGATACCTACACTCAGCCTCAGAGCACCCCAGGAGAACAGTTTGCATTCACAGGCACCATTGGACCACCCTGGATGGCTGTGGAATGGGAGCCGGCTCAGGGCCTGTGGCTCTGTGGCCATGAGCTCTCATAGGCTTCGACCAGAGTCAAGCAGACTTGATGCTTTTAAGTTGTAACTTGATCTGGTATTTCCCTGCTTCCTGTTTCAGTCCCTACTTTTGCGTCTCACCAATGCACATGTCTTTCTTTTTATCCTTAAACATATGCCCCATTAAGCATTCATAACTGTTGTCCCCAGAGAAGCTCAGGTAGAAAGCTAGACACATTGAGGACACACTGAAGAAGAGAGATAAACACTACCCCTCACGAAACCATCAACTCAGCTGCAATACTTGCCCAAGGCTTCAGACTCCACAAGACCAAGGGCCAACTCTTCCCAGAGAGCTAACAGCCACATCACAGAAGCTACCAGAAAACCTCACTATCAATATCAGGCTTCACCAGGAAAAACCTGCCTACAAAAGCAACATCAGCAATATATAATACCCTGTCATGATGAATGCTTTAGTCAACCCATTTCCACCTTGTGTCTTAACCTCTTTTTAAAATCTGATATCCTGTGAACCAGCCAGGTCACAACGATGAATACCAAACACTTCGGTATGTCTCAAGAGTGCCAAAGACATTCCCATTTCAGAAAAAGTCAAGGACATAAAAGGTGTGCTCCATAGACATGATTCTTTACAAGGCAGGTACCAGAGATAAACGTTCTCCTGGGTACGAGTCTGAGTTAGCTTATATATACTGAATATTTACATTTGATTCATGATGTTCTTTGTTTGAAAAATCATTACTTAATGTTGATAAAAGACCAAAAAATTCAGAGGCAAAGGTTCCATGTGTCAGGCAGGCTCAGAGAGATTCCAAATGTTGTTGGAAGCTCTGCCATTGGATCAACAGAGACACTAGAAAAAAGTCTTCTCTGTCGTGAAAGGGGCCATTTCCTGCAATGTCATCTGCTCACCCTCTGAAGGGAGGTCCTGTCCTTGTAGAGTGTGGTTCCCTTAGAGCTCACAGATATGCAGCTCTGATCATCCCCGCTCTCTCCCTGGCCTATTTCTGTTCATCCTATTTCTATCATAAGCAGCAGTGTGGACTCTGAAGGTCACCTTGCTTCACACTCAAAAGATTGTCTAGCTAGAAATCAGAGTGACCAAGCACGTAACAGGGACCACCACATCAGCACACCCTCTATCCTTCCACACTGCAGATAAAACAAATCCCCAATTTAGGAGCCAAATGCCCAAAGGACCAAATGGTTTGTGCTACAGCATGAGCATTTCAAGCACAAAATCGCTCCTTCCTCCCCTCTCTCTCTCACTCTCTCACACACACACTCTCCTCTACTTTCCTAGAGACTCAGAGCATCTTGGCTTTCAGTGTTTCCTTCCATTATGTACAAACATCATAGGCAGAACCTGGCCCAGACCACTTATGACATAATTCTTTCCATGAAGAATTATCAAAATGGAATCAAGACATGTTCCTTGGCCTCACACATGCTTAGGTTACTCTGCCCAATGGCTACGTGAAAACGTGTGGAAACAGGGCAAGCGCCCATGCCATGCAAGCCCAGGAGGAAACAGGGAGGAAGAGTCTAAGAGCAACACGGAGAAGAGTAATTGGAGGGCTTACATTCATAGTTTAATGATTTATTAATATGTTGCAGGTTAAAACTCCTCAAATCCTGTAAGACATGTGATTTGGGAACAGGAGAGGCTGGTGACTTGAGCACACGGCAGTGCCGTTACTCTACAGCATAGCAGTGAACGGAGTTGAACCTTAGGGTCTGAAATGCTCATACACCTTAACTGACCCCCACATTCCACACCATTTCAGCAAGCCCCCTCTGGGATAATGATATTATCTGTTGAACTGTGTTTTCTTTCAAAAAAAAAGACTTCCAAGAAATTGTCACACCTTCTTAGCAGCATTGGGTATGGAGTACTGCTCTGTTGTTGGCATAAAAGTAGAATCGCCGACCCCCGGCCACACTGATATCTGCCACCCATGAGAGTACCAGAGCTAAACTGCTAGGTGATATAAACCTAAGAAAACAAATGGCATCAACCCAGCTTCATTTAGGAAGGCTTTGCCTGCTGGAGATCAGGTGAAGCTCTAGCTATGTTCAAATGCCTTCTTTAAGCTAAGTTTGTTAATTCAGCTGCAACTTAATTAAGCCTCTCCTGCCCGAGGCACTGATGGCTCCTGTGACCCTGTGGTGGTACACTGGGTACCACCCAGATGAACCCATACAAGTCCTCAGGTGTGTACTTTGGAGAAAACTGGTAAGATAATCTGACAAAATCATCCCCCCTCCTCATTTAATTCATCCAAAAATGTTTCTATGAAGTAATTTTTTCCCAAACTCGTCCATATCCAATCCCACTTGCGAAATACTCTTTCCTGTTTCCTAGATTGTAAATTCTTTATCATAATTCAGGTCTAACAAACACCATGTCATAAGGATTGTCTAACCCATGTTCAGAATTTCTGCCCAGGTGTTGCCCATCATTGCTTCCAAGTTTTGTCTGCTGCATTGAAAGTTCAGCTCCTGAACTTAGGAGAAGGTTCATTTTTGTTCCAAACTGGAATCTTACATTCTCAAATCATCAAGAATATTTCCAGATGATAATCACCTACCAGGATTATTTAAAAAAAGAATTTAGATGTGTAATAAAGTACAGGTAAGCCACAAACTAAGGGAAAGATGTCAGCTTTTATTTTTATTGGAGCAAAAAGACTCAGTAACTCGGAAGCTGTTGCTACACTGGAATCCACAGGCTGGGCCACAGCTGAGTGTGAAGATGAGCAGCTGACTCAGACATCAAGGGATGGAGATGCTATGAAAGAAAACAGACACACAGCATCCCTGCAGAATCATGGGGCTGAGAAGCCATCTAGGAAGCAAAGAGAGATGGGGAACATTTAGAAAGACACGACAGGGGAGGCCAGAGACGGAGCTACCAGATAGAGCCGCAGGAAAGAGGGATGGACGTTCAGCCTGCTGGGCCAGCCAGGGCGACGGTGAAGGGAGAAAGCTTTGAACACAAGCCTGCTGGGCACAGAAGCCCAAATGCACATGGGGCTAACAGAACAAAAATGAATGTGCGTGTGTGCGAGCGAGAGAGAGATGGACAAAGGGAGAGAGGCGTGTGTGCGAGCGAGAGAGAGATGGACAAAGGGAGAGAGGCATCCTGTGCTGCGTGCTGATAAGAGATCTTAATTTTACTGATTAGTCACTCAATTTTCTGAATAATAGGTTCAAGAAGTTTAATTAGAAAATTGATGTGATTATACAGAACAAAATTGACAGTACACAGAAAAATGTTATGTAAAACAAAAGGTGATTGCATTCTTGTATGCGGAGTTACTAATCAGTTCAATAAATTTTATATTTAGATCCTTGGCATACATGTTTAATATTCTAGTCCTATCTAACTTGCCAATACCTTAAAATAATCACAAAGTTTTTCTTTTCTTTCCAAAAGTATTGTTTAACCTTCCAACTTGAGAGCACAGAGTATCTTCTAATTGCGATTTTCAATAGACCATTTTTTCCTTTAGCTTTTTAATAAACATCTAAAAAAGTAAAGCGGTAACTCAGAACTGACATTGAGAACACACCCTGCCACACGACACAGCTTCTCTGGAAGCTGGGCCAGCCTGGCCTGGCCTGTCCTACCTCAGGACTCTGTGAAGTAGTAAGTGTGTGTTTTGAAGGAACTCGTGTGGGGTGATTCACTATAGAGCATCCGACACCTAATAAAGTTGTGCAAATCGATTCATAGAAACAAGCATATCAAGGAAAAAAAAGTCACTGACTGAGTATCTTGGGGGCTACTTTATTGATTATACAGGGGAAACAGGGAGAGGGACAAGGAACAATGCAGGGAGGTTTTTGGAAGACTCTTGTCCCAGGAATTTTCCTGGGGATCACAGCAAAACTTGAGCAGGGCCAACAGTGTGCAGAGAGGCATGCGCAGGGAAATGCGAGGCCCACCTGGACCAAGGTGTATGTACCTCCGCCAGGAAGGAAGGGCAGGCAGCATGTGTGGGAGCGTGGAGAGATGAACCTGTCACGAGGTCACTTTACGAAACCCTGAAACACAGAAAGCAGCCTCGTCCTGCAGAAAGGAGGCGGTGGCTTCCCAAGAACGGGAATGCCGGACTCAAGGATCCTTCAGACATGATCTCAGCATGCGAGGAACCTGACAGGGAGGAGGAGACACTGGAGGCAGCTCGGGCAGAGCTGTGTTCTGCTCATCTCAGGGCAGAGGAAGTATGGATGGGCAAGAGGTAAAGGAGAACGTGCTTGTGGATCCCAGGTCATTTCCTCAAGTTTTCCTTGGGATTCATTAATTTGAGGTTTTGGAGATGGAGGAGGAAGTGGGAAGATGGTGGGATTGCACATATCCAGGACTAATGATTCTCTACCAAACTCACAAAGATCAAAGGACCTTGATCTCAAATAGTGAGCTGTCGACATGAGGCCCTCCAGGTCTTGGGCAGGAAGTAAGGTAGGCAGCAGGCGGTGGGGAGCGAGCATGTGTGAGCTGACAAAAGAAATTTGGAGGAATCTTCTTTTTAACCATTTGCAAAAGAAGAGAAAGAAAATGAGGAAGGGGGAGAAAAGCACACAGGAGAGCCCATCAGTTGTTGAACACTCCATGTCCCACACCTGTCCCCTGAGGCCTGACGCATTTGCAAGGCTGGCACAGGTGCGTTTTGTTTTGTGTGGTGTCCTTGTTTCGAGGCGCTGAGGCTGATCTTCATGCTAACAGTTTGAGAGCTATCTGATGGACTTGCAGAGAAATAGGATTGAAACAATGTCCGGAGAAAGTGGACCTCAGCTGAATGCTGGCGCTCACACAGATCAGCAGAGGGACTTAGGAACATCCGGAATTCACTGTGTCCTGTGAGACACATGCGAGGCTCCCAGCGCCCACTGCAGCTGCTGCACAGGGAGGCTCCGTTCTGTCCTGTACCTGTAACATGCGGCTCCCACTGTGGCCCATGAACTGCTCTTGGCTGTTGGAAGTGAAGCCACGGGGAGCCTGCATCTGTGCCCTGCCAAAGCCCAGGTTGGTGCCATGGAGCTTTCGGCTTTCAGTTCTTCGGCGCTCCTGAGTCTGTATCTTTCATATTTCAGCGACTCTGTATGTTCATCCATTCAGTTGATAAGAAATGACAATTAATAAAAGAGACAAGAAAATAGATGATCCGTCTGAGGTCAGCATAGTTAAGTTTTGACAATGAAAATTAATTGAATTTTTACCAAACATGATAATTGAAAAGATAATTAAATGTGTGTATGATTCACTCAGAGATACTTATTGGCAATTCAAGTAAAGTGATTCACTTTAGCCACCGTAATAGTATCATGATAGAATTTTGGGTTCTTTTAAAATTATCAATTTAATAAGCAAATGTAATTTTTTCATAAGTCTATATATGACAGTCTAAAGGGCTACATGAAAAATTAAAATAAGTAAATTTATATCTATTGTATTTAAGTAATTAAATTTTAGTGAAATTTAATAACAAAATATATTTTTGGGAGGGTGGGTACTGGGGATTGAACTCAGGGGCACTTGACCACTGAGCCACATGCCCAGCCCTATTTTGTGTTTTATTTAGAGACAGGATCTCACTGAGTTGCTTAGCGCCTCACCATTGCTGAGGCTGGCTTTGAACTCGCGATCCTCCTGCCTCAGCCCCCCGAGCCACTGGGATTACAGGTATGTGCCACCGCGCCCAGCATAAAATGTATTTTTGAAGGCTTTTTAATGTAAGATTAGTGGTGTAACAGAATATTTTAAAATCAAAGCCTCAACTGTTTGCCCTGGTTAGCAGGTTCAAAACCCACAGGAACTATGAAAATAAAATCCAATCCAAGTATGAACTCAGCAGTGTGAGTTACTAAGCTTACAACCCCAAGTATTAACATTGTTACAGTATTTTATGGCAGTAGCTTGATCTTATCTTCCTTTTAATAATTATTAGTTGTATTAATAAAGATGTACACCTAAAAACGGTTTATTAATGAGGCTGCTACACTGAGCAATCATGGGCCTGACTCCTTGTCCCGTGGCAAGCTTGGAGGCCAGGACTGCCTCCCTTGGTCTGCTCAGGGAAAGCTCAAAGATGCTGATTCGAGACAGGGGGATCACAAGATCAAAGCCAGCTCAAAGATGCTGATTTGTACATAATGATGTCCCTACATTGCATAAAGACCCTGTGCAAGATTTACAACTACATATGCTGACTCCAAGACACATGGTCTTGCTCAAACAGATTTCCATGAACCACTTTCATAAAATGACATCACTGTGTCTTCTTCTTCCCCAGCTCTTCCTGTGCCAACCTGCACAGAAAGTTCCAGAGCAACGTAGGAGGACTTTGTGGAGGCTGTTTTCTGCCTGAAGCAGCTCTTTCCTCTGCACTGGACATGGTTCCGGTCTGATGAGACCGTGGACTGGGCCCTGTGGGAGTACCCTATCGGATGCTTCTGGGCCCTGTGGGAGTACCCTATCGGATGCTTCTGGGCCCTGTGGGAGTACCCTATCGGATGCTTCTGGGCTGTAGCATGCAGACATGTTAGCAAAGACCACCTCATGATGACGTTGTGAGAAACTTTAAATAATAAGATGGTAATAATGAGGACTGTGGCTTGCTCTTACAAGTCTCAAGTTCACATATCTAAGATGGGAGTGCTGTTGTGGTCCAGGAGAAAACTCAAATGCTGCAGGTTTAGTTTATTTCCCGACAGCCTCCCAAGGTATCTGGACTCACTATGTGAAACTGCTTCCTTTCTCAGAGCTGATTCTGGTTTTCCATAATTTCCAATTTGGACTTCCTTACACATGGGACTGCACACCAAACAAGATGTGAGTCCCCTTGTGAAGAACAAGCCGTAAAATGACATCCTCCATGACAAAGCCTTCCCTGCTGAAGGGCCCTATCTTCTCCCTTCGCTTCTCCCAGCCAGCAGCTCTCCCTCCTGTAGCAGGGTTTCAGGTCCCTCCTTGTTCCACTGTCCTGGGTCCTGACACACTCTGTCCCCAAACCTTACCTCTACAGTTAAATGTACCAGAGACTTAAATGAAACTGCATTGCCCTGGGCCTTCTGCCTCCCTTGTTTCCAAGGATATGCTTCTATTAATGCAGTCTTCAGTTTTCTTAATTAGTGTGCATATTTCACTATTATCAAAAATCATGTCTTCCATGGATTTGTGTGTGTGCGCACGTGCACATGTGCATGTGGTCCTGGGAATTAAACCCAGAGTGGAGCTCTACCACTGAGCTACACCTCCAGCCCTTTTTATTTTATTTTGAAACAGGGTCTTACTAAGTTGCCAAAGTTGGCCTTGAACTTGAGATCCTCCTGCCTCAGCCTCCCAAGTCACTGAACTTCCTGTGGATTTCTGTGGAGGCTTCCTCCTGTAGAAGGATGAATTATTTATTCCATCTCCAGACCCCTCTTCTCCCAGATGGAACCAAGCTTCTCACCAGGGCTTGCCATGCCACTGTCTTGGCTCAACCCAGGAGCCACCAAGAGTCACCAAGGAGAGCAAAAGGTGCTCCCACCACCCAGGACATTCCAAGAGATCAGGAGCTCTGCGTTAGGAATGGCAGCAGAGACCAAACCCTATATTTCCCGTGAGTTTGCACCGCCCCCGGCTGGTGTTTCCCCTCACGACTCCTGCGTGTCATCTCAGCTTGGTGTTGCTTTACAGTGGACCCAAACTAGCAGAGGTTCCCGAGATGAGAGGCCAGCCAGAGCACACCCTCACGTCTACAGCAACTGCACACTGTGGGAGTGCAGGAGGCTGGTTTCCTGGGTCCTGCAGGAGGCTGGCCATCAGACCCTTCCAGAATTCCCAGAGACAGAAAGCACAGTCCTTCCTATCATTTGTCCCTCGTGAAAAAGAAAGTTGCAAGGATGAACACGGAGGCCCAGATTCTTGGGTTTACATCAAGCCTTATCTTTCATAAATTAAAATTGGACATAAAATTAATCGTGTCTGTGATCATTATTTTATTAGAACAAGGTGGCAATCCTGTATTTGTATAGTCATTTGCAACCAAAAGGGAAACAGAGGCAATTGTCAAGTTTGTGTGGCCCCAGGGTGTTCCAGACTGGCTTCTGGAGTGGCAGCCTTGGCGGAGGAGCCACAGCCTTGGCCACGAAGCCACTTTCCCCCAATGCTCCAGTTCTGTAGCCGCAGCTCACTTGGTGCAGATTTCTCAGCACAGCGGCTGCCCACAGCTTTGCTCTCTGAGTTTTTCTGATTTCAACAAATGGCTGAATCCATCAGCAGCTCCCCTGTGTTCAGAGGGTAGGGTCAGGAAGGAGGCAAGGTTTCTCTTCCCAGCCAGTCACAGCTGGTGATTGATGGGCATGCAACGTGATTCAGGACGGTCCTGCACGGGAGTTGTTCACAGTGGGAAGGACAAGAGATTTTGATCAAGAATTGTCACTATCAAGTAGGTATAAATAAATGAATTCTAAATCCATGGATCAAACGCCTGTGGGAATACAAATGAGAAACATCCTTCTAGCTGAGGAAATCAGGGAAGTTTCCTGAAGGAGGTATTGTTTAACTTAGGCCTTGCAAGATAAGTAGAAATAAGAAACAGGAACACACAGGGGTGGGAAAACCACCACCACGCTCCGAGAATGGTAGTGTCACGAATTAGGTCAGACCTACTGTTTCTCAGCACAGATGACAGGCACTTGAGATGGGACAATTGTTTTTGTCACTGTCTTATACATGGTGTACCCTATTTATCATCTCTAAGCTCTGAACACAGTATTCCAGTGGTGTCACAGATGGGAAGGGAAAGTGGGGGTGTGAACTGAAATTGACTCACGTGCATGTATGAGTTTGTCGCTATGAATCCAGCTATCAAGTATAACTATAAAGCCCCAATTTTTTTTTTTTAAAAAAGAATAATTTGCAAACAGCAAGCTGAGAACCACTGGACCCAACTGAACCCTGAGGGTGTGCTCAACCACCCGGGGTGGGTGAACCAGCTCCTATCCCTGCCCAAAGTATCTGACTCAGCACAAGTTCCCCAGGAGGGGAAGCTGCTGCCTTGGACCATTCTTGGGGCCCTGTTGTCTGTGGAGCACAAAACAGAGTAATGGGAAGCCATGCTGAAGAGTAAGAGGGGGCCCTATGAGCTGCACGGTTACAGGTCAGCTCACATCACACGCCTGGCTGCACTTCATTCAACACCCAGAGAGACACACAGAGAAGAGCTGAGTCCCTTAAGGAATCTCTTAGGAGAAGAATACACTCAAGCAGGCCAAGGAAGACCAGAAAAAGAACACCACACTGGGTGAGGTGGTGCACACCTGTAATCTCAGCAGCCCAGGAGGCTGAGGCAAGAGGATCGCAAGTTCAAAGCCAGCCTCAGCAACTTAGTATTGCTCTAAGTAACTTAGTGAGAGTTGTCTCAAAATAAAAAAAATAAATAAGGGTTGGGGATGTTGCTCAGTGGTTAGGAGCTGAAAAGAAGGGCCAACAGGGCGAGATCTCGGCAAGATGGCGGCTTAGAGGGACGCAGCTACCAGTCTCGCTAAACAAAAGACCAGAAACCGCGGTACAACCTTCTCCCACCCGGGTTTTGGACAGCACGGAAGGAAATTTCACTCGCGCGGGTAAGCAGAACCAGCAGCCGTAGACACAGCGCGACTCCAGCGGCTGTGGCCGAAAGCGGCCCAGGGCAGCGTGGCTGCGGGAGGCGGTCCCAGCGGCTCCGCTGGGAGCCATAACTCAGGACTCCACTCCTGCAGCTGAGGCCCAAAGCGGCCCCGGGCGTGTCTGTGGGAGGCAGTCCCAGTGGCTCCTCCACTCCAGCAGTTATGACCCAAAGCGGCCCTGGGCGCGTCTGCGGGAGGTAGTTCCAGTGGCTCGGCCGGGAGCCATAACTCAGAACTCCGCTCCTGCAGCTGAGGCCCAAAGCGGCCCCGGGCGTGACTGTGGGAGGCAGTCCCAGCGGCTCGGCTGGGATATAATAGACTGGGATTTCTGAAACAAATACTGGAGGGGTAACAGATAGTCCTGTTTCTCCCACTTACATATCTTGTATTCTTCTTGCTATCATTTACTGCTGTACCCTTCATCTATTCCTCCCTACCAGTCTTCCACAACTCACTGTTGCCCTCTCTAATAAGAGCCAGCCCCTCTGGGATTCCTTTTTCATGCTTTCTAAGATCTAATAACCATATTCTAACTTCCTACTACCCCAATACTCTATCCTACACCCTACCCTCCACTGTCCCTAGCCCACCAATAGGAACTATAGACCCCTGTGCAAACTTATTGGCTACATAGTAGATTGTAAAAGAATTCATAATCACTGTATATCGTGACTAACCTGTAAATGTATTTGGGAGCTGTTAGGAGCTTTTTAGTTTGAATATATATACTCCTTGTATTGTGATCAACCAATATTGAACCCTCCCATAATAAAGTGGTATTGAAATCCTGCAGGGAATCTAAACACATATAGGTGTAAAAACTGTAACAACTTGGATCAACAGAGAAGGAAAGACACACTAGCAACATGAAGAAACAAGGGAAGAAAATGATTCAAACAAACCAAGATTCTTCAATATTAGAATCCATGGCCAGTACAGCTGAAGAAATGACAGAAAATGAATTCAGGATGTACATAATTAAAATGTTTTGTGACCTAAAGAATGATATAAGAGAGAAAGCCCAGTCAGCAAAGGACCATTTCGATAAAGAGATACACAGGCAAATACAGGAAGTAAAAGATCACTTCGTTAAAGAGATGCATAGGCAAAGACAGGAAGTAAAAGGTCACCTTAACAAGGAGATAGAGACTCTAAAAAGGAACCAATCAGAAACCCTTGAAATGAAAGAAACAATAAACCTAATCAAAAACTCAATGGAGAGCACCACTAACAGATTAGACCATTTGGAAGACCGAACCTCGGACAATGAAGATAAAATATTTAACCTTGAGAACAGAGTTGATCACACAGTGAAGATGGTAAGAAATCATGAACAAAACATCCAAGATCTGTGGGATCACATCAAAAGATCAAACTTAAGAATTTTTGGGATAGAGGAAGGCATAGAATTCCAAACCAAAGGAATGAACAACCTATTCAATGAAATAATATCAGAAAACTTTCCAAATATGAAGAACGAATTGGATAATCAGATTCAAGAGGCATACAGGACACCAAATGTTCAAA